>JANJYP010209922.1:0-12890 GCA_024605115.1 Rastrelliger brachysoma
TGTGTGTGTGTGTGTGTGTGTGTGTGTGTTAGAGGGGGCTGGGACTACCGCTTTTCCATACCAATGGCACACATACTGTATATCATCTCATTTTCCTGCATTGTTTGTTTTTTAATCCTTTTACACTGCCATGAAAGTATTCTTGCTGTCTTGATGTTGAATATTGTGTAGTTTAGTTAGAAAACTCTTCAAAACATATTAAATAGAATATTTACTGATGCAGAACTCAATTTTACCTCATTTCAACAGTGGATGCAGCTATTATTTTTTTCATTGGGCCTGTAAAATATTGAGAAGGTGCCCAGAGCCAGAGGTGATGTCATCGAATCAGTTTGTCTGAAAAGCAGAAAAGAGAAAGTTTTGGGGAAAAAAGGCAGGAAATTTTAATTTGTTATCTGAGCCGCTACTTTTACTTTTCTTTCAGTTTTCCTGTCAGTTCATAATTGTGCGTGTCTGTCTTAAAACCATAGCTCATCTTGGGCAAGTTCCCCTTTAAAACTGCTTACAGTTTACAAATTTGTGTGAAAATGTGAGGTTTAGGCATAGTCAAATAAAGTGGATATCTTCCATTGTTAAAGAGTTTATATTTCCTTGTTTTAATCTTTTCTCACTGAGATATGGTGAAAGGACAAAGAAAAAGAAGGAATATGAATTTGACTTGACCAAATACATTTTGTGTATTTTGTCCCACATCGCTTATAGACTGTAAATACATGATAAAGGGATCTATCTATATCATGAGGAGGAACGATTACAGCGTTTAGCCACCTGACCTGACTGTTGTTTTAGGACTGATTTGAAAATATGTGAACTCATCCTTTAATGTCCTTCTTTTTGCAAACTGATCCTATGTGACAAACATAAATCTGTACTGTACATAAAGACTTGAGAGTGTGGGACACTTGCACAGCACGACAGTTGTCTGCCCATTTCCTGTGAGGCTGCATTCCTGTCATATTATCCCCGTGCAGAGTGAAGTCTTTACGAGCTGTAAAACATTCCCGGTCGACTTTATTTCAACCGATACCGTTACGCTGAGGGTTTTTTTAAGGTTAAAAAAGTGTTTGCGTGGCGCAGTCATCCCTGTAATCCATGAAAAACAGACAAGATTAAAGGTTAGTTATGGGTTAAAGTAAAGGTGGGAGTTATCTATTGTCCTCACAAGTTTGGACAAGTTTGTGTGTATGTATATGTGTGTGTGTGTGTGTGTGTGTGTGTGTGTGTGTGTGTGTGTGTGTGTGTGTNACTCAGCTTTTTGGGAGCCAGTCTGCTCTCCTCTGTGATACATATCGATCCAACTTCCCGGACAGAGAGAGAGAGAGAGAGAGAGAGAGAGAGAGAGAGAGAGAGAGAGAGAGAGAGAGAGAGAGAGAGAGAGAGANAAAAATCTGGTAAGCGCAGCAGAAATGTTGCTTCCTCTCTCAGGTTCACTTCCTCTCTGTGTGTGTTGGTGGTGTCAGTTTTACCCCCGACGCCACCACTACCACCACCTCCACCGGGGGAGTGTTTGTGGTTGAGTGTTTACAGCCGCTGAGTCAAACACATTTTTTTGTTTTTTCGTGAAGATGAGTGTTAAACTGGTGGAATTTGAAAAAAGCAAAAAAAAAAAAACATTTTGTTTATGTTTGTGTGTGTGTGTGTGTGTGTGTGTGTGTGTGTGTGTGTGTGTGTGTGTGTGTGTGTGTGTGTGTGTTTTAAGACCTCTGAGCCGATGTTCACAGCTCCCTTGTCACCGAGCTGTTCATTGTGACACATTTTGAGACTTCATCAGATTTCATTAAGACTTCATTTTTTTAATAATAACTGTGAGGAATTAATTTCAGCTGCCTAACAACCAAAAAATCATTTTTTATGAGGATGTGTTATTTTAAGTGCAAGAGGAAGAGCATCTCTTCGCCTGCAAAGTGAAACCCCCCAAAAAAACGAGTCTGGTGTTGAATTGAGTGTGAGATCACTTCTGCAAGAACAGGAAATGAGGAATTAAAACTTCTGAGAAAAACTGCAAATAGCTATGAATGAGTGTTTGTTCAGAGTTAAGTAAGACTCAAGAACATATGATCCGTTTCTCCTCTCCTCCCTTTTGGGTTTTTAATTTTCTACGACACATTACTCATTGAACGGGGTAAAAACTTGCAATGTACTGTATAATATGTGTGCAAAAGTAAAGCTCTCTGTCTCTTTCTCTGCACACTCGCTACACACACAACCTACACACTGAGTTATTCCTTAAAGGAGCTACGCTACTTTTATAACACTGTAATTTAAGACATTTTTTTTAAGGAGTCCGTTTAGGTGTTGGGCGGTTGCTGGGTTCACAGTATATTGAAGGACACCCTGAGTTGAGCATTTATTGTAAAAGACCTGCACCATGCACAAGCCTGGCATTGTTAAGCATTCTTAGTAAATAAAGATTTCATAAAACAGAGAAACATTTTTATATATTCTCAAAAAAATACTGAGGTTAAATGTAAAAGCTAACCTCCTGCTATTGTTTGTAGTTTTCTCATGAGGCAGTTTGTTGCATAACTAAACTGTGCAAACAAACAAAGCATAGAAAAGAGTTGAAATAGTTAATAACATTAGTTTTCTAAAAGAATAATGCATGTGTCAAAAACACTCCACTGCTTTTGGCACACAGTTTCCAACGGGTAAAGCTTTCTAAATCTATAATATTGATTGATTTTTTAAAAGTTTTTGTGACTCTAACTTTTTTAGTGTAAGCACGTTTAAAAATCTAATTTCATGAGTTAATGTGATTTAAAAGCTTTTATTGCTGGTGTATAAAAGCTTGAAGACAGTAACCTCCCTCCCATCAGTCATAGACGACAGAGTCAGGCTGACATCTGATATTTGATAAAACCGTGTCAGCCTGATCTGACAACAGTACATGCCAACAAAGCACGCTGGGTTATTAAGATCGCATCATGCTGAAAACCAACCCAGATGTGAACGGTCGGTCTCTCAAAGTGAAAATATCAGGGAAAAACACGCCAGAGCCCCTCGCTGTCACTCAGAAAAGAATCACTTCCTGCAGCAGCGGATCCTCCGACAGGCCTCCCCGGTCCACAGAGGGAACAGATATGTCACTGTCAGACTACCCCTGCCTTTTGTTTCCCCATCTCTCTCTTGCTGCGCATTTGTTTACTTTCACCATGCGTGCACCGGACTCTCAGGAAGCGATGAGTTACAGAGGGGTCAGTGTCATTACGCCACGTTACATCACAGCTTGTAATCCTTTTGCTTCCAACCATCCATCCTCCTCCTCTTCTTCCTCCTCCTCCTCCTCCTCCGCCGCTGCTGCTACCACCACCCGCTTTCCTTTGAGCTCGGTGTTGGGTATCCATTTACAGCTTAAAAACATTTGGCACAAATGCTGCTTTCTTACTCAACGGGAAAATGTTTCTTAACCTGAAAAAAACAAATATTCATAACAGCAAGCACAAGAACAGATGGCAGTAAATACATGAAGCTTTGAAACAAGACCCTAAAACTTATCTAGTAAATTCTGTAAACTACCCTGTGTATATAAAAACTTTAAAGAAATTTAGTTTTATTGACTAATTAGCTTAAAAGCGTTAGTTTCAGTTGACCCTCATTGGATTTAAATTGGCTATTTTGTTTTCTAATTGAAGGAGTTCAGTGGATAATTGTTGTAAATGTCATTGCTATGGACCCTTAAGAAAAGAAGAAACCACCATGGTGATAATAGCTAATAGAAAAATAATATAAACAAATTATTTCAAGGCTGTAATTAGTGATTACTTTCAATATTGGTTAATTTGTGATGATTTACTTCATTAATTAGTTAAATGTTTGGTCCTTTAAGATGCCAGAAAATGAATCCAGAGCCCAAAGTAGTATCCTCAAATGCCTTTTTATTTTGGTCTGCCACCCAAAAATATTCAGTTTACTGTCATAGAAGACTAAAGAAAACAGAAACTTCATATTTTAGAGGCTAGAGTCAGATCATTTTGATGTTTTTTCTCCTTTAAAAAATGACTCCAGACAATTGTTTATTATGAGCTTTTCTAAATTTCAAGGTAACCTGATTGATGTCGTCATGAATAGGAGCAAATATCTGCAGCTAAGTTTGAAAATCTTGTGAAAACCCTTCTCAGAAGAGTGGAGGCTAATATAGATGAACGATAATGTCCTACGAGGTGCACATTATACGGGTAATGGATGACGGACAGGTGGTGTGGTTTACAGAGTTAGAATCCATTTGGAAGTCTTTCAATGTATTAACTGCCTATTTTGTAAAGGGTTTTTTTTGTGCAAGTGTGTGTGTGCTGATCTTCTCTTTTTTCATCTTCCATTTCATTTCATTCTCCGGGTGTTCACTTCCTTTTGTCGTTTTCTTTTCAGTCTCTCTCTTTTTTTTTTCTCCCAGTTATCAAAGTTGTCATATTCTCTAAACAGGTTAAAAGAGAAATGTTGATGCTTGTTAAAATGTTGCAATAAATTGTAAACAGAGGCTTTGACTGCATCCCTGTTGCTATGGTTACTCGTTTTAGCCGATGCAATAAGTCAGTGAACAGACAGTTTCAGTGGAGCTGCTTAGTAGGTGTCCATTATTAGGACTTAATCGACACCCTGCAGCTTATCAGAAGCAAGTATTAAACCTTAGCATGGTAGATGAATGTGTATAGTTTTGGGATGAGGTGTAACATATATTCAGCCATATAGTGTAATAGGATGCCTAAACACCCTCTTGCCCCTACCTCCTTTTCCTTTATACTCACCATATCAAGTTTTAGCTGCATGGCAAACCTTTAGTCTGTTGTCTCAGTCACTGAGGTCACAGGAAGTGATACTGAGAATAGGACTGGGCCAAGAGTGAACCCAGCACCCGGAGCCACGCATACCGCCTCCACTGATTTTTTTTTTTTTTTTTAATGTCTGTGTACTGTGTCTATAAATGCAGCCAGTGCACTAGCTCATGGGCAAACAGGAAGCGATGCCTTCAAGAGGAAGTCTACATTTCCACTTACATCACTAGTTATAATCTGGTTGTTGTTGTTGTTGTTGTTGTTGTTGTTGATCTCTAGCTCATATTTCTTGTTTTCTGCAGATTATCCTATTAGCTGGGTTTTATTATGCAGATCCACCCACGACCCTACAGTATATGAATATGTACTGTTTCATTTCCAGGTTGATGGAGTTGGCAAGCCGATTATGTTGATATTTATTGGAAATCTGCTTTATAAACTAAACCTAAGAGGAAATAATGGCAACAATTTAGTCATATAGTCTGTGTAGATATAAGCCACAATGCCACACAGGTTAAATATTAAGCCTTTCCTTCTCCTGGATGCATGCACATGCACAAAAAAATTACAACACAGATTTAAAACCCTCCAGCAATTGCTTGGTTGCGTGGTCGGCCGGTTGCTGTGCTACGAGTGACGCCTACACAAAGCGAAAAAATGACTTTTTTGACGCCTGCCTCCACTTTTGGTGCTGTTTATCTCTGTATCATCTACACTGCTCTGGAGTGTAATTACATCTATGCAAATACAACACGCAGCAGACTTTTTTTACAGGGCGAGGTTTCACCAGAGGGGGGTGAAGGAGGGCGAGCATGTTTTTTTAAAAAAAGGAGGACTTGAATGGGTTTATGTTAAAAACTGGAGTGATTTTGTTCATTTTGAGGATGCAGGGAGGAACTGGAGGGGTGTTGCCTGCCTTAACACAGCTGTGGAAGCGTTTCATAAGCCCAATCTGTCTGACTGGCAGTGTTTCAGAGTGGCTCAAATAATGGATGGAGTGACACACACACACACACACACACACACATACAGTACTCCTGAGCCTACACAGACGAGCAGAGCCACACAAACAGCTACAGTACAGATGGACGCACACATGCACAAACACGTGGATATGGAGGCACACCAGCACTCACTTTCTCCCTTTTTTACATGCTCACACACACACACACACATACACATACACATACACATGTACACACTTTGATTCAGGCCATTCCCCTTCACCCGTGTGCATAATCTACTCTGTTGCTTCACTCCAAATGAAAACGCCTCAGCGGGTATGATTGGATTTGATAAGACTTTATTCGATTGATGCAGGAGGGAAGGGGAGGTGAACACACTCCTGTATTGTCTGGTTGTGTGTGTGTGTATGTGTATCTTTCAGGTGTTATAGGATATGCTGTCAAAGGTCACCTCGAAGCGTTGCCTGTGTTTCTGTCTGCCTGCCTCTCCCTCTCACGTCACTTCTAATCATCAAATTGACCGTGAAAAAGTCCCAGCATCCATCTGTTTTTCACCTTCGTCGTGCAGCTTGTACATTACTGTAAACATGTGCTTCATCTCACTAAACTCTTCGCTGCTGCCTCCAGGGCGCCATCACACAGTTTGATCAGAGTTGGAATGGAGCAGAAAACATCATAAGGCTCCGCGTGCTGTCGTCAGTGCTGATGTGTTTCACATGCTACTCTCATTGACATCTGCATCCTCACGCTCCACACACTCAGATGCATAAGTCACGATTAGTTGTACTACTTACCGTAGGTCGATTTCCCATTTACAGCACCTTCCAGGCAGCCATTGCTTTCCAATAATTTCACCATGCAAAGAAAATTAACATTTGGTAGTTGCCTGAGATACAAGTAATCCATCACAATAAATACAAAAGAAGCCTCTTTTATGCATTGAAGTAGTCGTCGTTGTCTAAAATACAAAGTGTTTATTCACAAAGAAGATTTTTTAAAAAGATGGTATATTATTTCCTTCTTGTAGTTTCAGCAAAATTGAGGTGAAATAAATGACTTTGAACTTTATTTTTTTTCATAGAAAGTAGCTAAACTGTGCAGCAGACTAGCATAACACGTAAACAAGAAAGAAAACTTTATAAAGGTGACCCAGTAAAAAAACTCTGTAGTTTCCTCAGTTGAGTAATCTGGTGTTTGGCAACCAAGCACTTAAAATAATAGTTTAACATTTTTGTGAAAGTACGCCATTAACGTTCTTGCCAAAAGTTAGATGATTAATGTTGATAATACAGTGAGGAGGCGGTTAGCGTAGCTTAGCATAAAGACTGGACACAGGGGGAAACGGCTAGCCTGGATCTGATCTGAATCATTTTTACACTTTCAAAGTTCTGATAAAGCTGATTTTTTTTTACCTTCGGACAGAGCCGGGCTAGCTGTTTCGACCTCTTTGTTAGTCTTTAATTGTTACAGTCATTAATCATTACAGTTGTATAACTATAATGTATCACAATATACAAAACATTACAAACTATCTTTTCAAAATTTGTCATTTATTTAGAAATACCTCGACTTAAAATTAAGTTCATTTAAAGGATATTGTAATAGGTAATTGACAGGGTGTGTGAGTGAGTGTGTAATTATGTGTGTGTGATTATGTGTGTGTGACACATAGTTAACTTTTTGGCCAGTTCTTGATTTTGTCATGCGACAGACGAGCACTCAGCCTGTGGCGCCCCGCAGAAGCTGGCAGTGCCCATCAGGGGGTCTGGTGTGTTTTCATTTCTTCATCTTTTCTGTAGATGATGACTGTGTGTGTGTGTGTGTGTGTGTGTGTGTGTGTGTGTGTGTGTGTGTGTGTGTGTGTGTGTGTGTGTGTGTGTGTGTGTGTGTGTGTGTGAGATGAAGGAGCTTGCGGCGTGGGTGGAAAGTACGGGTCTCTAACAGTTGCTCTGATGAGCCATGAGTGTCTTGATGAGACACTTTGTGTTGCCGACATGATTCAGAGCCACGGCCGCTTCTTTTATGCCGCTCTGAATTAGACATGAACATGAAGACCAAATGTTCTCATGCTTCATGATTGGTTATTTGAAGATGTTTTAAAAGATTTTTTTTTTTTTTTGGTTAATGCACATTTTTCGGAAAACAAGCCGCTGGAGACGTGGTTTAAAATTTCCATTTTTTTAAAGCTTTAGTCTTTTGTCTGTGCTTTTCCTGCTTTTTTTTTTATCTATGAGCATCCATCCATGTCATCTGTGTCTCAGAAAGCGGGTCTGCTTCCTGAACTCATCAGTTAAAGCCCAGAACGTGTCTTTGCCTGCCTTTAGTGTTATTACCTCCATCGCCTCCTCCTCCTCTTCCTCCTCCTCCTCCTCCTCTGTTGTGCTGTATGTGTATGTGTGCTCTTTGGATAACTTGTATGTGTGTATGTTTGTGTTTGTGTGTGTATGTATGTTTGAAAAAAAGCCTCAGGAATCAGGTTAACCTCTTTGCCACAGAGATGAAAAATTCACAAAGCACATGCGCACACACACAGAGACACACACACGTAACCTCTCTCTGCTTCAACTCAAACTAATAAAATGTGATGCAGGTGTCAAACTTGTTATGTGTATGTTGTTTATGTAACCCTCTGGGGACCTGCGTACCCACCTATTGCTGGAGGTATTGCAGCTTGCACTAATGCATTGTACCATTACACAAAAGCCTGACTGGAAGCTTTTATGTAATTCCTTTTTCACAGAGATTTTGGTGAAACTAAACCTGAGGTTGGCGACAAGCAGCCAACGAAATTAAGAATCACCTTTCATTGATGAGTCATTGGCCACCTTCTTTTTAAATGATGCATCCGCTTTGTGAGGGGAAACAAGGTTTAAAACTTGAAATCATTAAAGAATCATTGTTCTGATTTGTCTTATATCAACCTCCATTAGATATGCAACCTATTTTCTATTAAATTCTTACAAAATCTTTTGGCAAATGATGTTGAAGCTTAATTTACGGCAACAAGTCATTTAGCAGCTCCGTTATGTTTCCAGATGTTTCCGAGTTGAAACAATTCCGCCAGTGATTGAAGTTGGATATGTTTGGATTTTTGTAGAGGTTAACATCAGCATTACAATTTTTTTGCACTTTTTTTTAAAAATCATTTATGTAAAGTTTAAAGCCAACAGTCATCACTTTAGAAATGTAAAAACTATATCGCCTGGCTCATTGTGCAGATATTAGCTGTAATAGCAAGCAGTAAAAGACTGTTGCTACATTTATGAACATTAGCAGTGAATTAAACTATCTGAATATGTAAAGTTTAAAAAAAGTGAATGACTCTCCTTCTACCCCAATAAATGATGTTAAAGTCGCTATCTGTTGAATTTCTTGCTGTATTATTTGATTTACCACTAGGGGATGCTCAAGTCTAGGATTTTTAAATTCAACAAAAAAGTGGCTTTAATTTTAATTTATTAAATTTATTTAAGCAAATGCCAAAAAAAACAGTTGTGTGTACTTTAGAGCTGCAACGATAACTTACGATTACTTCTTTGGTTGTTTTATTAAGCAAATTTTAGCTAATTGCAGCTTCTCAAATATGATGGTTTGAATCTTCTCTGCATTTCAAATGGTAGTTTGGTTTATTTCTTTGGCCTTTTGACTGTTGCTCAGACAAAACAAGACATTTTAATACATCACCTTGGACTTTATTACAGTTTTGCAGCCTTAATATGAATACATCGCCCATGTTAGCTTGTTAGCTGACCATTTGCTTACCTGGTTCTAGCGAGATAACACTACATTATATAGAATCAATAGAAATGCTGCAGAATCAGGTTCAGAATGAATGATTGAACTTCTTTAGCTGATTTTGTTTCTGCGTCCTTGCCGCTGACCTCCAGTATTGCACTGGGGGTTGTGTGAGGTCTTATGAAAGCCTCTTTTTGTCTATTTAATGCAGTTCAATATGTGAGTAGACTAACTGACTCACTCTACTGTATGTGCACTCCATTATTGCCAAAATCCTCTTAGTCATCGCAGCGCTTCACTGTTGTACATATCGCACAAAGTCTCTAGGTGGTGTTTTAGATGGAGTTTGCACGACTGGGCAGATATCGAGCAGCAAAGTCAATTTCACTTCAGCACTAACAGGAAGGGCAAAGCACGATGTGGGTCGATGTGAATGAAAGCATCACCAAAATGAGAAAATGAGACAGAAACAATGAATAACACCACCATTTTCTCTCAAAAGACCTCATACACTCACATTAGGAGGACAAAAAGGTGCGTAATATAGGAAATGGATGTTTAATGGTTCCATTACATTAGCGCTATTAGATTCCAAGCAATCTTAGTGATGAACGATACATTTCACCCATGCTGATAATTACCATAAAGAGATGGAGTTTTATTGGTTGCCAAGGCAAGTCGTTTGGTAACCAGGAGCTAATTAGCAATCTCTCATGATGATACACTACCATTACTACTTCTTACAGTAATTCCTAGTCTGCTCACATGTTGGTAATGATATGGTGAGAAAGTAGCAATATCCTTGAGGTTGTTCTTTGCGGTAATTGTGGATACTTAGATGGCTGCATAACTGTTCTTTATGCAACATACTGTCCACTACATATGTGAATAATTGGAGTTATTTGCAGGAAATTAAACCCAATATTGGATGGAGCTTCATGAAATCTGATATAGACGTGCTCAAATGATGAATCCTGATCCCCTGAATTTTCTTCTTTCACCACTTACTGAAACTCATTTATCCTGTGAAATATTTCAACATCTGCTTCATGGATTGGCACATAATTCAGTATAGATTTGTATGGTTGCCAGAGTCCTACTGACATTGGTAATCCCAACATAAGGTTGGTATTTGTGATTTTAAGTAAATGTCTCCTGGCTGGATTGCCTTGAGATAGACATGGTTCACCACCTCTCATTGACCCCTTAGTTTGCCATATACTGCCATTTATAAGCAAAATACCCACATACCTCAGTTGTATCGTGACTCTTTTGGACAGATCTGAACATATCAGTCGTACTTGGGTGCAGACCAAACATATTGATACCCTATAAAGCACTCTTGGCATGTTTGTTGGTGCTTCGAATGTGATCTGACCTCGATCCAACCCAACCCAATTTGTGTTTGGTAGATTATTTCCTTGTTGTACCAATGCTTCTTAGTAATAAATCTTATACCGCTGGAAAGTCTGGAAAGCACCTGGGGGTACAAGAAGCTGAAAACAAGAATCAGTAACATCAGCAAAATAAGTTGTTTGACATTGGCAGAGAAGATTTGACATATAAATAATCTACCATACACAAATGTCCTTACTTTTTTCTGGTATGTGTAGATATATTCTACAATTTAGAGTTAAATGGGTCTTGCAGCCAGTTGGACTTTGCACACTGGGATGTGTAGGAGTGAAATCAATAGTTGTTATCTATTAGCCAGAGAATTAACTGAGGTCCAACTGTTGATTAGTACAAGGTTAAACTTTGTATCACGCCAGAAGACCTTCATCAGGACCTTTTTTTTTTTTGTCTTTATGTTCTTGTCCCCACGTTCTCATTTGCATTTTGGTTTGCTAGATTTTTTTTCTATGTGTGAAAAAAAAGTCAAACCTCTTTGGAAATCCACCAACTTTACCAAAAAACCATATCTACTGAAACAAATTGTACTATTTTGAAATCACCTCTAGTCTTGGTCAATATATGAGGAGCAACTCTTGTCATTGCCTTTCCATCAAGTAACCCCATGAAGCACGGCCATAAATATCCCCATAGTCCTCCTGCTTTGCCAACAGTAACGCTCATTTCAGTGTGAGTAATTGCTTCAATAATGTGAAGGAGAAATAGCAGAGCTGCACACAGAGTCCTGCGGTGAATTCATCTACTGTCGTGTTATTATAGGAATCCATAGAGCCATAATGTGAAGAGGCGATGAAAAGCAAGCCGGTAAAGCATGCCAGTTAGATATCTCGCGTCCCCCCTGATGCAAGGTGATGGACTGAGTTAATTTTGTCTGAATCGCACCCATCTTCTTCTTCCTCGCTGGTATACCGATGTGCTTAATACACTAATGGAACAATAGACGGGACTGAGCGATCGAGGAAGGGAGGAGGCAGACGAGTAATCTGAAATTTTGAGTCACGCCTCGAGTCTGAAACATAGACTGAACAACTTGTTTAATCTCTAATGGACTATTTGGAGACTCTGGCACATTTGTATGTGTGTGTATGTGTGTGTGTGTGTGTGTGTGTGTGTGTGTGTGTGTGTGTGTGTGTGTGTGNGTGTGTGTTAGAAAGAGGTCAGTGGCTCCAATATAGACAGCCATTCCCCACAGTCCCTGACCATTTGACTCCATGTCCCCCGTTAGTGAAAGAGAAGGGGAAGCTGCCATTAAAGATTGCCTTTCCTCGTCTGTGTGTGTGCGTGTGTGTGTGTGTGTGTGTGTGTGTGTGTGTGTGTGTGTGTGTGTGTGTGTGTGTGTGTGTGTGTGTNTTCCCCCCCTTCGGCTCAGATGATGGCTGTAACTGACGATGACTCAGACTACAACCTGCCCCTCCTTCCTCCGTTCCTTCATTTCCTTCCTCCTCTCCTTCCTCCTTTTTTTTCACCTCTTCCTTTGTGTTTTCTCACATCCTCTTCCTCCTCCTCCCCCCTCCACTTTTCCTTTTCCTCTTCCTCAGTTTCTCAGATTTAGGGCAGCAGAAGCTCTTGTATTTCTAGCGGCAGCTGTAGATTAAAGGTTCAGGCTTGTATCTTTTCTAAAACGCTGATAATTCAGCATGAAAAGCAATTTAAATTTCTTAGTTTTACATGATATTGCGAGACGGTTTTCTTTTGAGATGTTTTTATTAATTGGTCCTCTTCTCCCTTTTTCAAGATACAAGAACATCCAGCAATTATTTCTTCCCCATTCTTTTGATTGTGTAAACTTTACATGTTAGAAACAGGAAAATCTGGGTTATATTTTTGTAGGAATTCCTACCCAATTAAAGACGCCGAAACAAAAGCTTGCAAAAAGCTTTTTAACATTTGATTTCCACTTGTTGTTCATGCTTATGAATGTGTAAAAATATTTATAGTACTTCTTTATTCTATCATTTGTGTTTTCATGAACTCTAAAAAATATCTTGGAGGAGCTTTCCCACATCAA
>JANJYP010209961.1:0-20455 GCA_024605115.1 Rastrelliger brachysoma
CAAATGATATACTGCTGACTTTGGCTAAATAAATATATGTAAAAACAATCTGCAGTGCTGCATGACCTAGAACACCATTAAAATGTCATGAAGATATAACTTTAAATGGCAGCTAGAGACACACTTAGAATAAGAAAGAAAAAGATCAGTAGAAAGCAGCTCTATAGACACTTTTTTCCCAAGACATTTTGGAAAGAAAGGGGCATAAGCAGAAAGAGAGAAATCTCAATACCAGTTTACAGTGCAGAATATCATCTGTTATCACATCATTTGGCTTGTCAGGGAAAGGCTTTGGTGTAATAGAGCTTTCAGTGTCCCTATAAAATCCTGCCAGAGGGAATCACAGCTCAGATCTTTGGACCAGTCAGGAGAGGGGGGGATCGGCTGGGCTTTCCCACAGAAGAGGCTTTAGGGATTTGGATAGTCCCAGCCTCTCTGAATTCTCTCAGTCTTCATCATAAAAATGGTAAACAGAATCACCGACTGCCACATTTAGCAACACAAAGCCAACCAACCAATATAAAAAAAGAGACATAAATTATATTGTTGTGTGGAGAAACTGAAACAACATAAAAACACTGGTGTGGAATCTCAAAGACCCAATGAACTCAGAACTGTCAGGCTGCTCATTTGCCTCAAACCTTTTCATTCTTCATTCAGCAGTGCCGTACTGTGAAACCTGAGCACTATTCTAGTACACAATGTTGTCAGTCATTACGGAGGCCTGCTGCTCAGGATAACATAGAATGAAATTCACTAAACAGGGGGGTGGGGTAGTAGGAGGTTGAGGTGTGGGGAAGGGGCATGGTGTGAGTGTGAGCGAGGAGATTGCATTAAAAGGCAAAGCATTATTCAACAATGGAACAAATGTGAGTCTACAGCTTTTATTACAGTGAATGAGCCGTATGTCAGGTTTCAAACAAGCAACGAAGAGTTATTTACTAACCCACTGGACTATTTGTACTTACTTAAAGAGCTACAAACTGCAATGAAGAGATGTGTACATTTAATGTGTACATTTAAAATATTACAATCTTTGTGGTTCTTGGTGGTAAAAGACTGTTACCACTGTTTAAATATGTTGAAGGGACACATGTAGTGGGGCACTAGAGTAAAGAAACAACTTCAGGCTGACAAATAGTACATCTGGAGAGGCGTATAGTGGCATGTTTTATATCATAACAGTGTGATACTGAATTTAATTCAACTAAGAAATATATACAAAATGTTTAACTTTGCACTTTTAAGTTGCCAGAGCCAGGCTAGCTATTTTCGCTTCCTGTCTTTATGCTAAGCTAAGCGAAAGCTCTCCCGGATAACTTTTCATTTAAAGATATATGTTAAGTTATCTGTCATCTTCTCTAACTTGCTGCAAAGAAGTTAGATGTTGAAGTACATCTTTGAAACTTTGTAGAACGTTTAAGACCTTTTTTCAGGGTAAGTAAGGTAAGGCTTTCTGAAAAGGACAATGGAGAACAAATACAGTATTTAACTGATAAAAACTTCCAGGTCATTAGTCAGCAGAAGGTCAGCTGAACATGTTCATATGTAAAATTTGATTTAGGCAGGCAAACAGTTCAGTATACAGGTTACTAAAATGTTAATAAATTATAATAAATGAATAGTGTTTATTTAGATTTGATTTAAGCAGTTATTTCAAAGACATTCCCTTTGAACCTATTTTTAAACTCAGCAGCTACCCAAATTCAAATAAAGTCTCTGAAAATTGTTTTTTCTTTCTTTCACTTTCTCCAGACTTAGTATTAAATTACATGGTTGTTTTCAGGGAATAAGGAAGTGTTACCGATAGATCTTAATTTGACAACAACAACAACGATCCGAGAAGACATTATAACATTACATTGATAATATCTTGATTTATTGCCCATCCTATTACCCGAGTGAATAATACAAAGAATCGCAAAATGCACAGATGAGTAAGTGTCTCGTGATAAATGCAGAGGGAGCTTCTGCATCTAAACCAGACTTTCTCTCTGTAGTTTATCTGTGCTGTGATTGGCACACTAACAAATCCCCGATGCTCTGCCTACCCACCTCCTGTCCCCTGAGGACTTTAGGTAGGAACATGCACAGATTCTCACTCTGCAGCAATGACTTATCGCGCCCAACTCTTGTCAATGTGTCATGATTCACATTTCTCTGCACTTTTCCCGCGCACCCTGCGGTTCTTCCTCACTTGTCAATCTTCCTTCCATTTTTTCCCTCCTTCATTCCTGCACTGTATCTTTCTCTACTACGTGCTGTGGCTTATTTCTCGGATTTCCCACTGCCTTCCCACTTCTATATATGCTCGGTGAGTGGGTGATAACGTTATGATGTGTGTCAGGTGTTAACACTCTGAAGAGACCCCTGGGGAGAGAGGTGCAAGGGTGAGATTTTCATTCAGCTGCTCAGGTACTGAAACTACAGCATGTAATTTGACAAACGCACAGCACACACGCACAAACTTAAAACAAAAATGCAGAAACACAATTGGACAACACTTGAAAACGGGCTCACAAACACTCACAAAAATACTTCAAAAGATGCACACTTACTAAAGCATATTGACATTGACATTGCTCAGCTTTTTAAAAAAAAAAATACATTATGGGCCATAGCAGGTCAATTCTCTAAGTCAAGATAATACTACAGCCACACATGCTAACACACAAGTACAAACAAGACAACAAATACAATCATATGTGCAACATAAGGAGGCAGTATGGAATTCACAAAAACAGAACCTAGGTTAAAATTATGAGAATGAAATTATGAAAATCATGAGATGATGTTATTATTTTATTATACCTCTCCAAGTCTAGCTTGAGTTCTTTTTGAATTCCTTTGTTTTCAATGACAAAATGCTGTCATCCCAGCAAGCAGAGCTGAATATGCATACTGTAATATCTGGAGCAGTGTGTTCAGAAACTCTAAAATTAGCTAAATGTTGTAACACAGGTCTTGCATTATAAATTTGTCATCTCAAGTCCAAGATGAGATAACCCTCATAACAAATCTGTGACATCAGAAGTTTTTTTTACCCAGACAAAGACCCACAAGACACAAATATTTTCAGTAGTTCTTCACTAGACTGATTAACTAATCTTTCTGTGTAAAATTGGTGACTGCTCCTTTAACATACCAAATCTTATTTTCAGAATTATAATTTGTAAAACAGATTTTAGCTATGACAACATTCACATCATATCTTTGTGAAATTACATTCATGCAAAATACACATAATGGCCCAATGATAAAGCTTATGTTGTTCAAATCTCGAAACCCAATCATTAGCTGTATCAATAGCTGATGCAGGCTGACCCAGTATCACTCCTTTAGGCAGGGAGCTAGCCATGGTGGCTTAATGACTGTGTGAAGAAAACATTGCCCTAAGCAGAAACTCCTGGTTCACCAACAACCAGTTCACATTTCAAACAGGTTCTCCCAACTCAGTGACATGTCCGTAATAATGACTCTTGGTTACGCCAACTAGTGTCACTAAAATGAATGTTGAGTCGATGTATACATATACAAAGCCAATGTCCGACTCAATAGTTTTCTGGGCCTCTACTCAGTCTGACCAGTGATGACATGTATAGCTGCATGTCACAGCTGCACATCATCATTCAACCACTGAGTGTCAAGGTAGGTCTAGCAAATTACATGGGTTTTATAGATAATTGACAGACTTTCTGAACAACACCTGGTGTAAAAGACTGCATACATCCCACTTTAAATGAAGCAACTAGACTGAATTTATTAGTAGGCCAAAACCAGCAGACAGAGCTACAGTCCTATATGCTTCTCTGTGCTTTCATTACAGCAGTTACTCACTTAAATCCATATAGAAAGTCTGTCTGTTCCCCGACCACTTAAATCAATTAAATCAGCAGTAAACAGAAGAGGAATTATACATAAAAATTTAATACAAATTAATACCACCACTGCAATAGCACTACAAAATAGGGAGAATTAAATGTGGACTCCTAAACATTAGATCCCTGTCATCTAAAGCCGCATTTAAAAAAATGATCTAATCACAGATTATCACATCGATTTATTTTATCTTACTGAAACCTGCCTGTGTCATGAATACTATGCTATCCTGAATCAACCCATTCCCCCAGGCTCATTAATACTCTAATTCCTCGAGACATTGTAGTGTATCTGCCTTTACTCTGAATTATCAGAATTTTCATAAAACTTAGACCTTGGCACAGATAAATATATCATAGAAGTTGAGTTTTATACACTTCCACCCCCTCTATATCAAAAGCTTGTAGATCCCTTTTTCTGTAAAATCCTTGAGAAGTTGTTAGTTCCAACACAACAATAGATTGAGTATTTTCAGACAGGATTTAGATCGCATCATAGCACAGAGACAGCACTGGTGAAAGCTACAAATGACCTAATTGCCTTAGACAAAGGACTTCTCTCTGAACTTGTCTTGTTAGAGCTTACTGCTGCATTTGACATTGTTGACCATCACATCCTATTACAGAGACTGGAACATTTAATTTGGCATTAAAGGAACTGCATTAAGCTGGTTTAAGTCCTATTTATCAGTTTGGTGTCACTTTGTACACACTGATGATTAATTCCACATCAACTCAAAAGTCACAAGGTTCTGTGATGGACTGATACCATTTACTTTATGTGTGCTTTTTCTAGATAATTATATTAGGAAATACTACATAATATTCCATTGCTATGCAGATGATACTCAATTATATTTATCAATGAAGCAAGGTGAAGCTGGCTAACATAAAAGTCCAATTTTAGGCTTGGCCAAAACACCTTAGGGACACATTATATAATGATATATAGTAGCTGCTCTAGACGGTATAACTACATATTATTACCCTGGCCTCCACCACCACTGTAAGATATCAGGGAGTTATCTTTGATCAGGACATCCTTCCTGATCAAAGGAAGGACATATCACTTTTCTTCTCCTGTATACTCCCACATAAAACTATTAACCTACCTATCATTGCAAAAACTGAGCACATCCTGTCTTGTTGCTTCAAGATTGGATTATTGCAGTTCCTCATTATCAAGCTGCCCTAACAAATCTCCAAAGACTCTCTGACTGGTCCAGAATGCAGCTGCACATCTACTGACAAAAACCAGAGAAAGAGATCATATTTCTCCAGTTGTAGCTCTGTGTAAAATCCAGACTAGAATTTAAAATCCTTCCCTCACCTACAAAGCCCTTAATGGTCAAGTCCAATCATATTATTAAGAGGTCATAGCACCCTATTACCCCTCAAGAACACTGTGCTCCCAGTATATAAGGTTATTTGTGTCTCTAACAGTAGAAGGGAGGCAGAGTCTTCAGGTATCATGCTACACCATCTTCCAGTTTAAGTCCAGGAGGCTGCTATAGGCTTAGACTGTCGGGGGACTTTCCATATTGCAGTGAGCTCCTCTCTCTTCTCACTCTCCATCTGTATGTATTCATCTTTCATTAATGCATATTACTAACCTGGCATCTTCTCTCTCCTGTACTCTTGTACTTTCTCTTTTCCTGTTGCTTTCTACAGGTATTTTTGCCTCCGAAGCTAGATCTGTGATTGGAAGCCACCTACTGGCCCTATGATCCTGCTCAACACCCACTGCCACAATTACTATCATTATTAATAGTATTACCATAATTATTACTATGCATCTCTTTGTGGAACTTGCAGTGTGCTATGCTCTCCTTTCTCTTGCTCATCCCCCCTCTCACTCATCCTCCTTCTTTCTCTCTCAACCCAACTGGTCGAGGCAGATGGCCGCCCACCCTGAGTCCAGTTCTGCTTGAGGTTTCTTCCCGTTAACAGGGAGTTTTTCCTTTCCGCTGTCGCCAAGTGCTTGCTCATGGGGGGATGTCAGATCTCTGTAAATAATATTGTAAAGAGTGCAATCTAGAATCACTGTATATAAAAAGTGTCCTGAGATAATATGTGTTATGACTTGGCGCCGTATAAATAAAATTGACTCTACTTGACTTGTTTCCTTTTGCTCTCTACAGTATTTCATGTTTCTTTTCCCGCATGTTCTCTCTGTCATGTCACTCTCTTCGCCCTTTCCTTTTCTTCTTAATGTCTACTTTCCTTTTTCTTCTCCTGTAATCATCTCTGCCCTCTCCCATGTGGCTCCCTCACATCTCCACTATGACACAGGAGGTTTTTTATTATAACCACATTTGGCTTTGTCCTAACCATTGCCCCGGTGAATTCCCTGGTGCTCTTTGGGGAGAAAGAGTAGAAGAAAAAAAAAGAAGATATTGATGAAAAAGTATACAGCTTAGACGTGGCACTGCATATTTAGCCAAACAAAAAACCAAACCGTATGAGGCTGTTTTTCTCCTGCAGTCTTAAAAAATACAGTTTGATTGTGCCAGTAAAAGAAACATTTCAATTCAACATGAGCATCATTTTGAAAAAAATACCACCTTTTTTTAAAAATGAAAGACACTGTGGAGACTTCTTTATTCTTTCTCCTGTTTGACAGATGCACCTCTCGTACTGAACATACAGAAACTGCTTTTTCATTTCAATTTATTAAGCTACATTTTACCACTTAGAACAATGTAGCCTGCAGTGTACATAACATACTTCTAGTCAACTGCATCCACGTACAGATAAACAGTATTCTGGTCACCTTTTCCATTACTTGAATGCTGCACAGAACACAATAAAAAAGTGCACAGAAAAAGTATTTTTGCCACGAGTATTATGTAAATAAGAAGCTGCAAAGAAAACATGACAGTGAAGAGGCGTTGGCAGTAAGTATTGAGCGAGGTGGTGTGTTGTGTCTGTGCTTACAGATAATGCAGCTATTATCAGATACAGAGATGTATTAGAGCCATCAGAGGAGGACAGACAGGTAAACACAAAGCGGAGACTGTTGTTGGGTATGTCTGTCACTCACACACTGACAGGATATTGGATGGTGCGAGTTAGTGTGTGCGTGCGTGCGTGAGTGTGTGTGTTCGCTCAGTGTCACATAACAAAATGAGAAAGAGGATATGGAGGGTGCAGCTGTCACACTGGTGCTTAAAATGAATATAGTCAAAAAAGAGCAGCCAGTAGTTTAAATGCAACTTTACACACTGACAGCAAATGTAAGTCAGCTGAGTCACTGCTACATTTTATAGATTAATCAAAATGTGGCAATGGATACTGAAATTGATTTTTTTGTTTGCGTAGATGTGGCTATAGAATTACAAATAATGTCATACATACTGGGGCTTGATGATTGTAGATGATTATAGGCTTTACAAAGTACTACAGCCTCTTAAAAGGACACTTAAAGTTGAGGTACTTGCAACGGACTAACTTTTTTTAATGTGAATTTTATACCGTATTATGAGTCAAGCACTAAAATACTCTAGCCTACATCTCCAATTATGCTACAAATTCAATTTACATAGCCCGCATTAGTGTTGAGTTGTTTTCAAAGCTTCTTTTCTACTAAACTTTAACTTTGAGTAAGTTGTAAAACCTCCTAGATCAAACCTTTTTGGTCCAGTCAAGTATTCTATATCTCAGCAACACTGCTTAGACCAATCGTCTCATTTCATTCTTCAAGGACGTAACGTTTCTTACTAACTTTCCTTTCTTGGTGAGTCATACACAAAACTTCAAACTTCCAGAGTCAAAACAGGCACAAAAGCTGCCACTACAAGAATGAAAATGCTACAATCCAATACATGATTCACAGAGAGGCACAAGGCTCAAGGCTTACATATATTAAAACTGCATAAACTTTCAAAGATTGAATCAGTCTTTGATCTCTGATTCTATCATCATGCCAAAGTTTATAGATTATCCCGGCCCACGCAATATTAGTATTCTTTTGGGAGGAAGAGGGGAAAAAATGCATGAGGATAGATTATAAAAGAGGAAAGGATCAATGTTGTCATACAAGTTTTTAAAAGTAGTGGACACACATGCTGTTGTAGACAGCATCAACATGTCCCAGTGTTTCACTACATTGAGAAGTGACCTTTTCTCATCTTATAATCCAGTGGAGAGCAGAGATCGTAAAGATGTGTTTCGCTGAATCAGGACCCTACCTTTCACACTCTCTCTCTCCTTAGTTATCTCTGTTTTCTTTCTTTACTCTCCCTCTGTGCTGCTCTCTTCTCTTCTTCATTGATTCGCTCTCTTCCTGATCTATGGTTCCTGGTGTTCTGCCGATGTAAGGATTCTTGAGAGCGGGAGGCTCCAGCTCGACAGCACTCCTTATTCAATAAGACAGACAATCCTCAGCATCCTCTCTGTGCAAATGGATAACGAGGGAGCTTGTAAGCATAGTCGGTGCTGTTCAATAGAGCTGCAATTTGGACTTTATGTCGGTGTAATAATAATGACACAGAATGGTAACCATGCTTGAAGTAGTGCTGCATTACTGTAAATAGAGCTCAGGGAAACTATCAGGGGAACTGAAAACATCACTAAGGCAAAAAAATATTATTTTGGCCAAAGCATCAGCTCATAACAGGGAGGAGGATGATTCATGAATTGTTAATGAGGAGATATTACAGGCACGTTCACATCTGTAGCTCAGTTTCTCTGATCAAAGCGGGAAAATTACACATTGAGTTTTCATTCTTGCCGATCTGGAGTCGACACATTGCCTGAAACNTCAAAGCGGGAAAATTACACATTGAGTTTTCATTCTTGCCGATCTAGAGTCGACACATTGCCTGAAACCAAACCCTTAATGTGCATCATCAACAATGTGCTAATAATGAATAAATGGATATAAGCACAAAGAACTAGTTATGTAAAATACTGTTGATATTGTTGTCTTATCTGTCCATTAAACATAAATATATTTGGCATGCTGCAGTGTTATAGGGGCAGAGCGCTTGCCACATTGGGCTTTGCTTGTAAGCAGCCGACCGTGGTTCGATATGAACGGTATTTTGCTGCATGTCTTTCCCCCTCTCTCTCCCATTATGTCNACGCTTGCCACATTGGGCTTTGCTTGTAAGCAGCCGACCGTGGTTCGATATGAACGATATTTTGCTGCATGTCTTTCCCCCTCTCTCTCCCATTATGTCCTGTCTGGCTACTGTATAATAAAGGCGTCTGTGCCACAAAAAAATCTTAAAAACATAAATATATTAGTCTATCATGTCATCAAACTCTCAACAAGAAAATGTATTAGTCCAAAAATGTAGAGCACAACTGGCCCTCATTTGTTATAAATAACAAATAAGGGGGCTGCTAGAGACAAAGGAGATATTGTAGAGGGCATGTTTTATAGCAACATAAGAGGAAAAACATGTACTTGTCATGATATCAGATAAAAATGTTTCTTGTTTAATGAACCAGAAAACATTTTAGCATTTTTCTTTGATCCATTCACGCACTCAACCTCCAACTCTGACTCTAACCCACACCAGGCTTCAACTCTATCAAAGCAGCCAAGTGTGAACACGTCATAAAATAAACATAATTCTTTCATGGTGCAATCTGATCATTATGTCGTTAAAAAAACGCAATAAGCACTTCCTGAAAGACTAGAGAGCTATAATGAGGTTAAACCTCTTCAGAAATCATCACGCTTTTGAAGGGGGGAAAGATAAGGAGTCCACCAGTTGGCCCTGATGAAGGCTAAAATGTCTGAAATGCATCAGTGCCTATTTTTGGGCTCTCCACACTTGATTTGAGTCCACTTTGAAGTAAAAGTCTCTCATTCTTCGAATGCAGGAAGAGGCTGGCCTCACCTCTTTCTCTACACTTTCAAATAAAGTGCTTTTCCTTTTCACCTTTGTCACACTATGAGAGAAAACAGTGTGTGGTTTAAAACCCCTGGTCCTCATACAGTAGCTACTCTTAAAGGTCACTTAGCTGCATTTACAACTATATCTTACTTTAAATTGAAAACTCTGAAACAAAAAGAGTTTAATAACCAAATATAAAACTTTACAGGCATATAATAGTCTCTAAAAGCAAGAGTAAAACCAGAATTGTCATCTTGAGCAGTTTAGTGCACCGAAACACTTCATATGTCAGGAAAATAACCCGCAAGTTATGTTGTAAAAAAAGGGCTGAGTGACTCAGAAGTCCTGCTCTCATCCAGATGCCTCACACAGCCACTGAACTGAGGTGAACTCGGTGCGTTCATGTCCTCAGACCACCTCTTAACCAGCCAGCTTGGCCTGCTACCTGACGAGCAGAAGGCGACCTAATTAGCTGATGGGTGCCATCAAAAGGCCAACCTAAGGATTAAGGCGATGGAATCAACTCTATTATGGATGAGGCGTGCCTCGGGAAGCTCAGTCGGCATGGCGATGCACAGACAGCGTGCAGTGGCTGCTGATGTCGACGCTTGTGAGTGATGGTCGGCTGATAGGAGCCCGGTCCCTCAGGTTACAGGTGTTGTGCCGTGGATCACATGTGCATTAATTGTTTATGGTGAGATGCGGGCGTGACGGCTGAGCTTTAGTCAGAAGGTGAGGGTGTACTTTTGACATTAAAGTGACTTTAAAAGAAGCTGCAAATTTAATGAGAAGCTATACATAGTAAGAAAAAGGAACATCAGAGGGGAAATGAACCCTCAGTGTGCTGTGTATAAAAAGTAACTACAGCTTTAATACCTTGGAATCAGACTTTTCTTTCGAAAAAAAAAAAATTGGAAAATGCTGCCGTAGACTGGGCTTCTAAAAAATAAATAAATAAAAGCCTCACTCACCCCTGGGCCTACAATATTAGAGGCAATTAGGTTTAGACTGTTTAGACAGAACGTTTAAATCGTGCTCGTGATCAGTGCAGACCTTGCCACAGACTGCCAATGAACGCTCCAGCCAGAAAGTGAAGTGTGTTTACAAGCCTGAGCGACTCAGAGGTTTATAGGCAGAATGGGACAGAGAAGATAAACTGTACTTGATACTCACTCTGAGTGCAAATATTTGTAGCAGTTTATATATACCTGTATACACTTTATTAAATAATTCAGAAGATCCATCTGTCAGTGGAAGTTTCCCCTACGAGATCATGTTTCACATTAGTTTGTAGGAGATCATTTGGTCAAATTGGCAGCCATATGCCACTCCGCACCCTTTAACAAGTGACAGGTGTGTTATTCTGTTTGATGTGTGAAGCTGCTGCCTTCAACTGCTCGCAAAAGCTATAAAAAAAAAAAAAAAAAAAAAAAGGGTAATATTATCTTCAACAAGGTCCTCTGCTCGGGTCCGGTGCCTGTCACTCCTCTGCTTCTCTAATCTGGGAACAATTTACACCCAGAGATGCTGAGTGAAAACAATTAGCTTCCTGCTAGGATAGAAATCAGCACAGAGCTTTGCCCCCAAGTCCTGTTATTATACCACAAATAACAGGTTACATAATTATTACAAACTTAAGAAAGCAAGTGAAGATGAAATCAGAAGTGAAGAAGGAGTCATTCCAGCTTTGATATATATGGAGATTGTTGAGGAAAAGATTTATTGCGGTTTTAAACAAGTATGACAAGTGAGGACATCCAATTTTCATGGGTAAACAGAAGCTGAAAACAGACAACTGAGGAGAGAGAGAGAAGCTGCTTCGTCGCTTTCTAAGAAGCCTCTCACAGCTGTTTGAGGAGGTACTGCTTCGGCACATCCAGCGCGCGTGCCGTGCAGCCGCTAGTGACCCGAGCTCTCAGCGCAGGTGACTGTGTGGAAACATGATCCGGGCCTCCTGGGAAAAGCCTGCCATCTCTGACCACCCTGAATAATTCATCGGCAACACACGGAACCACTGGCAAGAGTGCCAGGGTCGTCAAGGCAACCGCATCCCTTCCTGCCCACACCAGTAACCACAAACCCACACACGTACACACACACACACACACACATTATTTTAAACTGCTGTGGTTGAACTCACCGCTGTGTTTTCATTTGCATAAAATTCACAAGATTCGACAGAACTTTTAACTAAAACCCAAACTAACCTCTACAACCTCGCGACCTGATTCAGTGCGATTACTGCAGGGGCTGAACGGGCCCATTACTATATATGTAGCCTGTGGCACCTACCGATACACAAACACACACACTAACACAGTCAAAAAATACTTTATGCATACCATGCTCACCATCTCAGTGGCCCCATTAGGACAAAATGTCACAAAAATGTCACCCAAAAATGTCACAGTCTGATCATCCATACTGATCAGAGCCATGCCTTTTGAGTGGATGCTCTTCTGGGGGTTTTCTGGTATATTTTGACGACTAATGATTTTGGAAAAATATAAAGTGTGACATCAACTGACGTTTTATAAACTCCCTGTGCATTTTGTTATAAGGCTTGCAAAAAAAAAAAAAAAAAAAACAACCCTCCATGAAACTGATTGATTGTCAGGTACAGTAATCACATATTCAAACATGCTGTTATTATTTATTACATCATTGCAAACCAATTGCAACAGCTGACTTGCAAAACCATGTAACGTACAAATATAAAACACACACACATACACACACAAGCATTTCTGTCAACAGCTTAATTGACAGCCTTACATGGAATGCCCCATTGGCATCATCTAATGTTGCAGTTGTCAGTCACATTAAAGATTTAACAGCTCAGTAAACTGTGACCAAAAGATGCAGCTCTGAGAGAGACAAAGAGAGATTGTCTGTTGACACAGAGAAGAAGAGAAAGGGAGAAAAAGATTTAGAACAAAACACGACAATAACAAGTGGCTGCTGAAGGAAAGCAGGTGTCTGTATGTGTGTATTTGTCTGTATGTGTGCGATTATGAATCATTTAGGTCAGTGTGGTTGTTGTGTATTTCTGTAGGATTGGCTGAACAGACTGACACAGACACCCCAGCGCCTCAGAAATCTGCTCTATTATCAAAGCCAACTGACGTCAGGAAAGCTGTGCCAGTGTGTATGCGTTTGCGCGTTTGTGTACTTGCAATACATTCGAGCACGGCAGTGAGAAATGAGGGCGAGAGCGCACACGAATATAAATATACGCTCATGGATCCACCCGCGCATACACACACACACACACACACACACACACAGACACACAGAAAAGGTAAGCTCACACATAAATAGTGTGTGTGGGAGGAAAGCGTGGCTGCATGGAAACAACAGCAACAATTTCACATCCAATTTATTATTAAAGATAAGGCTGATGATCATTTAGATTACTTAAATACCTGTTTTTGTTCCTGTCTGTCTCATGGGTAGTTTAAATGATGATACTTTCATGTAAATCAATGTCTGGTGTAACTCAAAGACCATCTAAATAGCAGTCCGATGATAAAAGGTTTTTACTTTTGCTGCTTTGAACATTTATTCCTCCATTTATTTCTAAAACTCCATTGCAAAAGTTGATGCATTTTTTGATTTAAGCTTATTTCGTCCAACTGTGTGGAGTAGTTAAGTACCCGTGCTGATAACCACCGTGGCACAGGAAAGAAAAAGAACATCAAACTTCATTAACAGAAAATTTGAGGAAAAACACACCGAAAGTACCGTGTACGCCGTTTGACTGCCAAGTGATTTCTGGGAAATGCAGCGCCTAAAACAATATGCCACTGAGCCCTTATCACCAAAAATAGCAAATAAGATCTTTCAGGTTATTTTAACACAGTTTTGGGATTGTTGTAGGGTTATATTAAAGACTAAATTTAGTCTGATGATGACTCTCTGGATCATAGAAATCGCCCACTTCTTTTCTTTGGTCTGGTGACCGTCAGGGTGGTGATGGAGCCAAAATGGCAGGGGAGGGGCCATGAAGCCGCAGCCCTCATGCAAATATGACTAGGAAGACAGACAACTACAACTACACACACACACACACACACACACACACACACACACACACACACACACACACACACACACACACACACACACACACACANAAAAATCCATGGAAGTGAGAGAAGCCACAAAACACAGAAAACAGACACACTAATTCACACACCCTCACACCAGTTGCTTTCCATTATTCAGATGCCACTCAGAGGCCGAGAGCTGCCAGCTGGTAACATGATCCGTGACAGGAATGAAGGCTCTAGCGTTCCCCGCGCGGTGACAACAGCACTAAGTAGTTTGCGTTGGACGGGACGGCGCTCGGCGGAGTGCTGAAAACAGCTACAGTAGTTACAGTGTTATGTGACGGGGATGAGATCTGCACCGCGATACTGAAGAGACCAAACTCTTCACACTTTCAGGGGAGAAAAAAAACTGGTTTCATTTCCAACTGGCAGCATCTCTACAGCGAATTAACGTCCATATATTCTATCTCCGATGTTTTATCTGTATGAAAGCCACACTGTGAAAAAAATAAATAAAATACAAGTGCGTTTGGTTTGCGGATTTTTTTAGGAAGTCACTTCACCAAAACAAGAAATCAGAGCTTTAGATTAATAGATTAGCCAATTGACAGAACTTTATATTGATAATCTCACTATTTTGATAACCTATTAATCTTTTTGAGTCATACCTTCAAGAAAAACAAGGCAAGATTCACATTTTTCTGCTTTTTATGTGTGAAAATTCTGCTTTCTTTAGTCCTTCATGATAATAAACTGAACAACTTTAGATTATGGACTCTTGGTTAGGATGGGGGAAAAAAAAACCATCAAAGACATCTCCTTGAGCTTTTGGAAAAACTAATCAACATTTTCCCAAATTTTCTAACCAATCAGTTAAAAAAAAGAATGNGGAAAAAACCATCAAAGACATCTCCTTGAGCTTTTGGAAAAACCAATCAACATTTTCCCAAATTTTCTAACCAATCAGTTAAAAAAAAGAATGATTAACAGACTAATCAATAATGAAAGTAATCATTAATTGCAGCCCTACAAGTGTGGTTTCTGGATGGTGACCAAAGTCTACCAGTTGTTGCTTCGCTTTTAAATCTGTCCACCACATTTCATGGAAATCTGCTCAATTGATTTGTTGAGGCCGCGGTGATGATGGACAAACAGACAGAGGGAAAAGATCAAATCCTTGGTGGAGTTAATAATTACAACCAACAGCCGGCGGAGTGGAGCCAAACCGGCTTTTATTAATTCATTCATCCATCTGAGACAGGATGTGTTAACAGATGGGAGAACACCGGAGCAACTTTGCGCTCTCTTTGTTGTGCAGCAGATTATCTCTGACTAAGCAACTTCGCTTTGTCTCCGGCGAGCACAGCGGCATGATTCAAACACTTAATGTGACTCAGAGGGAAAGCGCTGCACCTGATGCCTCTGCTGTGAAATACAGAGTGTGACCGAGAAAGAGAGATGCTCATAAAGCTTTGGCGCCTCTACATTGTTGCTGTTGTGGTCGTGTTCCTGGAAAAAGCAACTGTGGTGAGGGGGAAATAAAAAATAAATAAATAAATAAAATAAATCACCCATGTGTCAAAATATCTCAAATCCCAATAGAAAGAAAAGAGGTGAGACTACAGAGCACAGACACACAAGGGATTCGGTGAGGACTTTATATAACCGACACAGATGGAAGATGAATATACTTCTGTATTAGATAGATCATATATTATGTAATATGTAGATAATATATTCCTGTATCAGCAGATTCTTAAAATGTTCATATCAGTCATGCACCTGCATTCATTCTGGGGTAGCATCAATCTAATGCTAAATGTGATGCTGTATCCACCACTTTATACAGAGGCCCCATGCTCACCTGTTAATAAGATGCATATTGGATGCCCTGATCACAGGTGGGCAGCTCTGAGTACAGGTGTGAATGCACCCAAGACACATTGGGGATGCACTGAGTTCTGATCACATTCAGAGCTGATCTGTGTCGCATGTGGTCACTGTGTCGTCAGCCACAAAGAAGGACTGCCTATTCACCTGATGACCACTGTGTACATGGAAGTATATTCTCCATTTATTTTAGCTGTGAACATAGCAGTGCAGTGTGTGAACAGCTTACACTGTCTGTCATTGAATAAATGCTACAACTAATCAAGACCTAAACCAACTTCCTTTGTCTTTCTATTCACCTGCAGATTTAAGTGAAGCAGGTTAGTTCCAAAGTTAGCAACAAGTTAGCCTAATCTGACCAGGCTCATTTAAGGTGGACTGACCTCTAAGGTGGACCATGTATCCTCACTTTAATGACAAACTCAGCCAATCATAATGAAGAAATGCTGAGTCTCTGCTAACATTTACTCTCTTCTGACCATGATGTGCATGTTTACTTAGAAGGGAAGTGAGATCAGATCACAAGTGGTCACTCGAGATGTATATGACGCATGTTGTAAACAGTGCAGTGTGAGAGGAACACAGTGGCTGAACACTGTTCTGGGTGCCTGTGTGTTTGTGGAAAAACTCTTACGCAATACGAAGTGAAATTTCATCCTAGCTGACACTGTCGCACACAGACAAGAAAAAGAGATTAAAAATCCATTATCTCTCTTTTAATTACTCTGTTACATAAAAACTAATGATAAAAATAACTCAAGTTAGCTCAGCGACTTGCATAGCCCTCCTACAGTAACCGTCATTTCACAGGAAACATTTATCATGAATTCAACACAAAGGCTCCGGTTTTTCACTCACAATCAATATGGATTGAAACAAGAACTAAAGCTCAGGAGGAGATAAATTAAATTAACATTTGGCGGTGCTGTTGTTTAAGACGTTGTCTCACTTGCAGAGAAAAGGACTTCTTCAGGGGAGACAGTCAGGTAAACAAAGGCTGAAGAGTTTTCAGAAATATTTCAGGAGTGAGTAGAAACAGGCAGATCCAAAGTGCTGAAGTGAGGTTTTACAAGTTAGCATTAATTACCGTTTTATCATTCAGCCGCAGGCTGTACTTTCTGTAAAACTGCAATCCAAAAAAAAAAGAAAGAGAGGAGAAACAATGTTGAAGAACAGTGGCGATACAGTAAACTGCGCCATGAAGTCAAAACCAGGAAGTCAGCTCTAAAGCTGCCATCCAAAGTTCTCTAAAAGACCACAGTCTGGCCAACAATTACAGGGCAGCTCCTGGACGACCTACCACATCAAACCACACCTGTTATTTGAAGAAAAAGACTCATCTTACTCTTCATTATTAACCTCCATAACCTGTGGACACACAGTCATAATAAGTCCAGTAAGTAGCTCCTGAGATTGCCACACTGAACATACTTTCCCCAGCAGCAGCAGCACACAGAGACGTCAGTCATGCTTCCAATGGCTGAACGCTGCCGTCCAAAAGCAGCATACTTCTGGACGGGGCTTTTGAATTGGGACAGATACATACTGTAAGACACGTGTAAGGCTGCAGCTTAGCCCCACTTAACTGCCCCTTTGGGTCAAATAAAGTATTTTTTTGCATCCTATTGCGCCAAATTTTATAACTCTTTCTTTGCTCACTGAATGTTCAATGTTCTCTCCAGAGATGTCTTATTTGACATCTCCTGCTGAAAGCAACTCAGTCTCACTCGACTCGTTGTTCAAATCTTTAAAAGTCCCCCTCTCTACTCAAAAGCGTGCTTTTCTTTTCGTTCCTGCAGCTGGATGTTTGTGTCTGTACAGAGTTTGTTCTCACATCCACCACCTGAAGGAGGAAAGTTTCTCTGTGCTAACATTAAACCTCAATTTAGAATGTGAACCTCTGAGTAGGATTTGTGACATCACAACTAGTTAGGAGCCAATCATGAACTACATACATATTAGTTAAAGGTTCTCCTGTGGACTCAAAACCTCTCTTACCTGTCGGACCCCTTGAACAATGACAATGGCTTAATTAGGCACCGTAAATTGCAGTACTTCTCAATGCTGCAACTCGCATCAGGAAGCAGAAAATACAACAACAAACTGCAAGTACATGTTGTAAAGTAAAAAGGTCTCATGTCTCTTGTGGTTTTGCCCGTAGGCCCATAAGGGCGCATCTAAGACATTTTAAAAGTCAAAGCACTTGGCTGCAACAGAACGAATTACATAACAACAACAACAACAACAACTCTGAAATCACTAAATTACAAGCTCGTACAGAACAGGGAGGAACATGACTATGTTCACATGTACAGTGTAACAAAAGAAAAGCGTGGGAATGAAATTAGAGAGAAAAGAGCTGACAGAAGATAAAAACATACAACTGGAGGCGGAAGTTGTGGGAGGAAGAAAAGTTGAGGCGACTTAAAATAAACACAAAAATATGACGATGATGACAACACCAGCCATAATCACTAATTAAGTTTTATTTATATAGTTAATTCTAGCTTACAACAGAGAACAAAGCTTATTGTAAAACATGAAATCTGATGTCTGATTTGCCCAGAGAAAAAAAAAAAAAGAAGAAGCTGTTTTAGTCATTTTAAGAGAATATACGCAGCCCAGCGTACATTAAGACACATCTGCTACGGAGGAGAAAAAAAAAAAAAGAACAACCCTCTCTTTACATCTCTCTAATAGTCTTCCTCTTTCTGTCATGTGAGCTTGGATATTTTTTAACCGAATAACCTGTAGCATCTGGACTGAATCTGCTGCCTGCTTCTCCAAAGGGAACGGTGCGGCATGCCAAGCTTGCAAATCATGTGGATATGTGGATGTAGGACTTGAATGACTGTCAGTAGACATGCCAGGATGTTCCTGTGTGGTGTCTGTGTGTGTGCAGCCAAGTGTGAGAGACAGCGAGGATGGGTTTTGTGTATGTGTGTGGGGCTTGCTGTAACACTTTATGATATGCTTATACATTCAACTCTGGCTAAATATAAAAAAAAAATGATGTAAAATAAGATAGATAAAAACGCATATTTCAGTCAAAAGGATTGAGGTTACAGAAAGGCAGAAAAATAAATGAATACAGATTCCTTTTTTTAAGAAGCTGATTGTGTGTTTAAGTTTATTGGTGTAACACTTGTAGCCTGAAGGCTTTTTAACATTTCTATTAATGTTACAGGTTTAAATCTCATCTAACTGCCCATATTGTTGCCTTATGATCTGCCTCTTTATGGGTTTTTTTTTTAAAAACATACATTACCCTTTTGGGCATGTGCTGCTTTTGCTTTCATGACAATCTAAAGTGGAGCTTCTCATATGCTGTCTAAAACATTTCAAGTCACGGACCCCTGAAAACACAAACATCTGGCCACTCTGAATATCTGCCCCACTGACTTCTTTGGGAAGCTTTTTGTTATTGTTAACTCAGAATTGAATTGCATGGATATGGTGTGTTTATGTAGGGAGATAACATGCTCAGGGTGAAAGTCAGTCTTATAGCCAACACTGTCTTTAGGGAAAATTTCTGCACTGAAATTGACTCCCTCTCCTCTCTTTGCTTGGTGAGACTTCTCACTGCATACTTTCAACACAACATAAACAAGCACGTAAGGTGGAAAAATTTGATTATAATCATGGAATACAGTTTCAATCCTGAATGTATGTGTGTGTGTGTGTGTGTGTGTGTGTGTGTGATTTTTTTTTTCCTTGAAAGAACTAAAAGTGGAGAAGGGGGGGATAGGATGGGACGGCAGCCCAGCTGGACATCTCACAAAGAGCCTGATTGTTGTTGAAACACAGGATGAACACGGGCTGCAATGAGCCTCAGACAGACTGCTAGTGAAATATAACAAGAAAAAAAACGAGATATTTCAAACTGAGAGGAGGGAAAGCGTGACTCTTGCTCCTATATTGGAATCTCGTGATGTCAACAAATAACAGTCCCGCTTCTTACCTCCACGCTGAACGGCTGCTCCTCTCCGTTCACGGCACATAAAATCCACAGCAACAACTGCAAACATAACGTCCCCATACAGCTGCTGTTAAGACATCTCCTACTGCGGAGCGCCAGTAAAACCATAGTGAAGCCCGCTTGTTGTCGTTTACTGTCTCTGCTCAGTTTTATTTACAGTCGATAGCAAACAAACGGACACCGGGAATTAATCCTAGACGTTTAATAGCAACATTGCTGAAAGCCTCGGTGTCTCTCTTGCAGTGCAGAAAGCGGAGGAGAGGAGAGCAAAAGGAGAGAGCGAGGGGGGGGAAGAGAAGGAGCGGATTCGTCGCCGCGGTTTCAGCTGGAGGTTATCCCCCCGGGGAAAGAGTCGCTGTTAACGCCTGTCAGCAGCCTCCCGGTCCCGCTGTCCCCGGGTGAGTCCTCCAGTACAGCGCCCGTTGTTCCAAGCGGACACGTCCAGCCCGTTTTCTGCAGCGCGCGGCATAGCTGCCCGTTTTCAATCGTGTTTCCCACCGAGTGCGCATGCGCGTACTGCCAGGCGCGCCCCCAACCCGCTCCTCATCCTCATCCTCATCCTCCTATAAAAACAAAACAGTCTGACATTGTATTGAGATATGTTTCTGAAGTTTTGCGTATTATTATTAGGTTCTACATTATCATACAGTGTAGGCATGATAGGTATCTGGTAGGCAAACACTCGAATATATATATCACCTCTCTTATCAAGCACCAGTGTAAGTTTATCAGGGTAACACAATAACCACAACAATAACCATATCTGTGCATTACTTCCAAAAATACATACAGAAAGGAATCTTCATC
>JANJYP010210091.1:0-15982 GCA_024605115.1 Rastrelliger brachysoma
ACACACACACACACACACACACACACACACACAAAGCAGGCAAGGTCAAAACATTGAGAGGCGGAGAGCGAGAGAGACAGCGAAATAGAAGGACTTTGAGTTTGACAATGAAAACAGATTACTGGAGCAAATTAAAAAGATGTATTATAAAGTTACTTTACAAGAGCTTCCCACTCAACACACGGCTGTAAACGCTTTTATCTCTCTGTTTCCCTCAGTCGCCTCCCGCTTGAGTATTCTGGCTGACTTTTAATGACTCATAGCAGGTCAAAGCTAGAGCTGCAGTGTTCAAAGTCTGAGACTGTGGGCCTCCTTTCAGACAAAGCTTGGAAAAAAAGGCGCCCCTTAGTTTACTCGCTGAGTTATGCTCAATTCTTGGACGGCTATAGGATTGTGATTATGTGAGCCAAGAAAGCCTGATATCGCTGCGTGACATACTTCATACTACATAAAATATATAAGAAACATCTGTCTGAAGGCATTTATTAGTTTCTGACTGTGGGAAAGAGGGACATAGTGCAACTTCTCAAAACTACTGTATCTCTGAGCTTTTTAATTAAGCAAATCACAAACATTCAGACTATCCTATGTGTCACCTTTGGATAACTTTACATAATAATGTTATATTTTATTCAACTCCCACTTTGAAAACCTCTAATCTACAGTATGACTGAAGCAGTTTAGACATGTCTTTTATATTATATCTCATCTGTTTGCAACAATAATCTAGTCAAATTAGTAACTAAACTAACATTTACTCACATATAGCCTCACTTGCAGGATGAATACACATATGCAACACACATATTTATTAAAAGTCTTAAAAATGACAAGTTTAAGAAGAAATGCACACAACAATTTAAAGTAGGCTATAGGGTGGATCTAGTATCTACTGTCAATAGACTTAGCTGGACCTGCACAAATGCCTGAAAGCAACAAAGAGTCTCTTTCATTGCTTCACTATAATTTGAGTTAAAATCATATATTAACAAGTGTGTTAATTAACAATTAATAAATGCAATTTGTTTGCAATGGTATTTGTTTTGGGCAGCATTTTAATTTACAATATTTAATATAAATAAATGATTAAATACACTTTTAATAATGTCTAGTGTTTTACATAACACATCATGTAAAATAATGGTAATCTGGAAATGATTAAGTATAGCATAATTACACGGACTAACTTTGGGGATAAACATGCATGAATACCAATCACAGGTGAAAGAAATGTTAAATTTGGTTGAGTTATATTTATAAAAGCCACAATAATGAAGAGATGTTTGGGGTTTGAAAAAGTTACAAGTTATTTGATTTGATGAGAACATATTTCCCACCACTACAACTTCACCTGGAGAAAACACTTTGTTATTACATGCCACTGCCTTTCAGACATGCCCATCATTAAAGGGCATGCTTAAGGACAAGTATTGGCGTGTGTCAGTGTGTACTGGAACACCGATAGCAAACCAGATTAGCAGGGGTTGGGCTCATATAATGAATTCAGTGAGGCAAGCTGGTATAGTAAATATTGTCACCTATGTTTTCACGAATACCAACCTGCAGAACTGGTCTTACCTTCTCTTGATACCAGGCTATTCTGGCCATTGTCTGTTCTGATGCTGGTAACCAGTGAACTCAAGAGTCAGGTCATTTCACACAGGACAGCACAGGAAAGGGAGAGTAGGAGAACTGGGCAGAGATCCAGATTTGTTCACTATTAAAACAGAAAGACCACAACCACATACAAATGCATAAAGGGAAAACACAGAAAAACTACAGTAAACAAAAAAAGGATGATGCATGTTAAGCCTATAGCTGCAATAACGCAGCTGTGAGGCAAGTAAACATTGAGTAATCAGAAGAAAAGAACATTTCACAACAAAGTTAAAGGTAAAGTTAGCTTCCCCTTGTTAGCAAGTATTTTTTTTTCTTTAAAAAAAAAGGTTAATTTACTTACCTGAAATGTAATTGCACTGCTCGTTTTGGCACAAACTGGAAGACACGTTTAAGTAATCATCCCAAAAACGATGACTGGTCGATAAATACTTTTTGTCATCAGTTTTAGGGGCGTTGCAGCGTCTTGTTGTCAGACTGCTAGCTGCTGTGTGCTTCACCTCAACCTGCACCCTTTTTTTTTTTTTAGCACGCTTATCTTACAAACCTTACATTTATAGACTGTTTTCTTTACACGGACCTGTCTAATTGCTGATATGTTTGCTTGTTGTGCTCTAAACCTCACTAATTTCACTTTTGTCTGATATTTGGCTCAATCTCTTACTTCCCTTTTCCGGGGTTTGTGCCTTTTAAATTTGTCGAGTTTTCCCTGCGTATCGCCTTTCAGGTGGAGTTTGCCCTCACCTGGTTTGCATTTGGAGGCTTAAAGCGTTTAAAATTTACATATAAAATGAACTTATACTATTATTTAGAGGCTTAAATAAACAATTCTTCCTCTATATCTTTACAAAAACATGTAATTATCAAAGCATCTAACACATTACGGAAGGTAAACGCTGCCTGAGATGCTAATCTGAGGGCAAAAATCTACCGTTTTCTAACGGCTAACATGTTAGCCAATGAGGGAGTAGTATGAGAGAGCGACAGGGGTGAGATAGTGACAGTTATGGAGCTTTAACTAATCATTACCTTATTATCAATTAATATACCATAGCATTTTCTCCAGTAATTGATCAAAGGTTATAATACAGTGAAAACAAATACGTGAACACACTGTACAATAAAACAGCTCCCAATTTTTTTCCCCCACTCCCACCAAAAAAGACTAATGCTGTAACTTCTATATATTGCACATTTATATATATCACAGATTTATTTACACAGATTATGTTTACTGTATATAGTATTTTATTTTATTTATTTATTTAATTTCACCCTCATGCTGCTTTTTTTTTTACCACCATACTTCTGTGTCAATTTGCTTTTCTCGCAAGGTGATCAATAAAGATACATCATAGCTTATCTTATCTTGTTTTGTGGCTACCAATAGTCCAAAAGCCAGAAAAAAAAACAGTTTATAATGACAAAACAAAAGCAAAAGTACTATTGAGGAGCTAGAGTATGACTATCTGTTATTTGATTATTATTATATTGATTATCAAGCATTCATGTGTTTTGTTTTGTGTCAGCTCTGGTGATGATGAAGATGATACAAGTTTTGCTGCTGTCATACAAAATGACCACAAACCACACTGCAGTTACATATACCTGTCCTGTATATTTATAGCTTTGATGGAAATGTACTATATATTTCAGTAAAATCCCTATAACACCATTTCAAGATACTTTCTATCACTACTTTCTGAAGGGTCCATTGCTTCGCTTAAATCAGAATCATCTGTACACCAGTGTTCAAAATGATATGGTCTGAGAGTATAATTCTGCTCGTCAGCTGACAGCCTGTCAAGATAGTGAAAGAGTCATTTGTCATTCGGCTCCTGCGTGTCCACTGATGGTTGGTCTTGCTCGGCTGCACATGCTATCTTTGCCTTGACCTTCTTGTTGGAGGAAATGATAAAGTAAGGGCTGAGAGAGGCATAGCAGGAAGAGAAGAAAACCCTCATATCAGCTACCACCGGTGACACCTTAGCCACTGTGAGCATGTAGATCCAGATCACATTGTCAATCCCAAAGAAGACCACATACAGAATTACCAGGGTGACCACAGTTTTGGCTGCTCTGGTCTCTGCCCCTCCACCTTGAGAGCGACGGATGCTTCTCACCTGGCGGCTATGGCGGTGAAGAAGCAACAGGATGTAACCACTGGAGCCCACCATCAGGGCAACAAAGGCAAAATCCCTTCCAGAGACAGCCACCCCATTTATCACATAGGACAGGTTGTCTCTGAAGTCCACATGACAGAAGCCCAGGTTGAGGGTAAACGCAGGGACGGTGCCATTACGTGGTGCCATAGAGAAAAAAGGGGCTGCGATACAGATGGCCATGTTGAGTAACCACAGTCCTGCAAAGGTAGGGAAAACCAAGGAAGGGAGCGCAGGTTTCAACCTGGACAAACGGGGCCCAGCAGGAGCGATGGTCACTGCCTGAAACACACTGAGCATACAGGTGATGCAGACAGACAATGCCCTGCCAATACGGTAAGCGTAAATCACCACCTTGCAGCCTGGATCATTTAGCAGGTCCCTCAGTCCAAATACTGTCATGGTCTGGGGGACGCAGCGGGTCAGCAGCAGCATCAGGTTGGCAAAGGCCAGGTGGCACAGGATCATGTCCACAGGAAGGATCTTGGGTTCAGTATAAATGATGTGGGCATACGCCATCAGTACCGCGGTGTTCCCCAAGATGCCCATACCTGTTTGCAAGAGGAAGGAGACCCCTTTGATGGTCACACACAGATCCATTGCACCAAGGCCTGCAGCAGTCATGTTTTGCAAAGCAGACAGAGAACCAAGTCTGTTATAAATACAATAAAACACACCACACAACAAACATCTTCCAAGTTGGTCACATTAATTTAACATGAACAGATAATCTAATTGTTATCCGTCATTTCTTGGATGTCAGTGGAAACGTTGCTCACCTGAAGTTGCAGATGACATTAAAGTCTGTTGTGCACAAACCATTTAATAGCCCGCTTTGATATCATTTATAGTCTTCGATGCACTTGGAGATCATTGGCCAACATTACTCTGTTCAGCCCAGAGTTTGGAAAATTCAAGTTACAAAATAATCATAGTCTCAGAGGGCAAGCCCAGCACAGCACAGGGAATACTTCTGAATTTAATGTAACATCCTAATCACCCTCACAATATTCACCACTTTTTGGTGAAGAGCAGAAACAAGGGAAGGATTTATTTGCCGCACAGATTTCCAGCTCTCTCTATATAGCAGAATCTCTCTCTCTATATATATATATACATGGTCTATGATCTAGACATAAAGCAAATAACTGTTTAGCAATTCTGTACATCAATCTTAAGATGAATGTGGTATAAATGTGCAAATCTGTGTTGTTTTTTAACATGAGTGAAGGTGTTATAAGCTGCACAACAACACAGCATTGCAGATTAGTTTTAGGCTTTAGTGTCGGGATGTTTTTCATCATCATAAATAGTAACTGAGCAGCCTTAGGTCACATGAATAACATATGTGCATTCTTGTGTTGTGTATTCTCGAGTTGTATTTCCCGGTACTTAAATTCCACATGTCATTTTAAATGTCTGAAGAGCTGTCTGCATGTCAGTCTTACAGTGCTATTTCCCCATGGAGCTAAGAAACAGAGTTTAAACAACCCCTGTGGAGACACTAGTGTGTGGTTATTGTTGATGCAAAAGCAGCCTGATGATGCCTTGAATGAGCCATCAAGAGGCTTTTACATGCACAGCTGGTGCTTTAATTTGCGCTCCTTGTCTCCTCCATGTCCTGAGAGCATGTTAAAAGACACAGAGGAGCAAGACAATTAGCCATATAACAATGCATGTCTGTACTAATTGGCAGCATTGGGACAACCAGCCATTATTCATTTACAATCTTAACTCTCAGAGCTGACATATGCTACAACAGAAGTTTGTAATTCTTACCTGTGAAGGTTCATAAGCAGTCTCTTTATAAACTGCAAATGGCAAATGTGTCTTACATTAAAACACTTTATAGGTCATTTATGATAAATTTGGCACAAATGCAAATTTAAGACTAGGTCTTTGTGATGAAACTGTTGTTTGAAAGGCGTGATTTCTCTTGGGAATTGGCCTTAGAATAAAGCAACATAAGATGTGTTATTTCCCAATGTGTTTTTTACAACATGTTTACATGTTCAGAGAGCTAATTAAAATGGCAAGTTCAAGCATGTCATTCCCTGAGGATTGCATCATATACGGGTACAGTGTATTGCAAGTTTAAGAATCCAAGTTTTTTTCCCCCATTGACATGAGTTTGTTTTTTTGGCTTTGGCTGATGTAAATATTTTTTAATCATTAAACTGATGCAATTTTAATTTAAATTTAACAAATTCTTTTACAACAATACCCTCAGAGATGAATTTAAACAGATCGAACCAGACACTACTGGGCTAATATCTATCAGTGGTGATATTAGATGTGATACATGTGATATTGTGTTTTTCATAAGAGAATGTCTACATATCGTGGAAATCTCATAAATTATTGATTTTGCAGGAATAATAAAATACTATTCATTATACTGGCTTTACTGAAATTGGATGCCAGCATTTCCATATTGATAATAACATTGTTTGAAACAGTTTCCCAATTTCAAAGAATCGTGCTATTATATACAGCGTAATGCACTACTGCTCAGGTATACGTCTCAGGTTATTTAAGATAAATGTCACTTTTTAACCCTTTGAACCTTTAAGTATGCTGGTGAGGGCATCAGCCTTCGGTTGGCATTGAGAAGATATTCAGTACTTTTTCTCACTTTGCCTGTTAATCTTTCCTCCAGCAAAAAATGTGGTTTAAGAGGCTTTTGGATCAGCAGTCTCTCAGGCTGATATTGATGGGCCTCAGATTACTTATTTGCATGTGAGGGGAGGGGAGCAAAAGTGACCTCCGAGGACCTTGGATTTTATTTGTCTCTGCTTGCACACTTTAACTCATGAGATAGGCCAGTGCAACAAATGATTTCTTATACAGCTTTAACATACAAGCAAAGCTGAAAAAACAAAACAAAGCAGAAACCCTGTCGAAAACACCAACTGAGCTTTAAAATCTATTTTTATGTCACTGTCAGAGTCAATTCACCAGTATCACATCAAATCTATCTAACTGAAAATTTGCCTCAGAGGATCTTGTGACACCCTCTATCTTTAGACCCTCAGTTCACATAAGGGTAAAAATATACAAAATAAACAAATATACAAAACAAAACACACTCTTATAAATAAAAATGGGAATAATAACATCCGGCTCAAGGATGGACAGACATGTAATAAAGGTCATGTATCCAAAGTAGACAGAAATAACAACACCAATGTAGAGAAACAGAATAACAACAATAGGTAAAGAAGTGCAAACATACTCCGTTATGAAGAATTTGGATCAGAGAAGACGTCTAGTAAGTATTCCTGGGGCAAAGAAGCACTAGTGAGACATGGACCACTATAAATAAATAAAACCATAGAAATGAAAAAAAAAAACAGGCTTCAAGTAATATTGTCCATGTTCTTTGTTTCACTAGGCTGCAGTGCAAATTTCCCTTTGGAGACAATAAATCAACATTTTTCTCATTTGTAAATGTACAAGGTAACAAGAAAAAGGCGACCCTATCAATACCTACAGACTTCATAAATGGTTTTAAAACCATAAATTTGATGAAGATATCGTCCATGCAGCTAATCTCATTAATGGTTTAGTGTTTTCTCTTTTAATTGCAGCGTAGGACATGTCTCATCATGTACTCAAGAGAAATGGGCTTAATATTCATTACCAATTCCCTGCTGGGGGACATGTTGCAATTAAATCACCTATCAGTGATTTTTCCTTTACAACATCCTCACAGTTTAGTTTTAATTCTATTTTTAGATGTTTTATTGCTTTTGATTAATTATACAATCATTAATTCGGTGCTATGTCACACTCTACAAATGAAACTGTGGGTGATCTAGCATGTAGACTGAGGTGAAACGTCCTCTGGTTTTTTTTACTTTCTTCCACTGGAGGACACTGTGGTGTTGGTATCTGACTAACCAACACAAGATCGGTCTCTTTTATAGGTAGTGGCTTTTAAAATTGATTGCAGAAATGAAAAAAAAAAACACAAAAGTAATGTGTGAGTGGTCTGATTAGTGGAATCTAAACATAGTATCAGTAATTACAAAAATAATAATGAATTAAATAGTGACATTGAGAAATGGATTTAATCTTTTTTTGAGTAGAAACATTAGGCTGATAGATATTACTGCGTCATTAACACCACTTTCTGTGTCTACTGGTTATATCCTGTAATTTAATCTTAACACGGTTTCCTCTGTGTTATCCTGTCTGTTTGACTCTTAGTGACAGAAGCAGTCATCTGAATTGATCTCAAGTAATTGGAAGCTGAGGTAACAGAGGTCTGGAGTCAGTGAACCATGCTAAACAGACCCAACAACCGTTAATTATTTGCAAGTATAAGAAGAACAACAACCTGACTACTTCAGGAGAGAGATCATAAGGTCCAACTCAGACCTTGTTTAGCTGTTCTCAGGTAGGAGTTGCTTTTTGAATGCAAGACATCATACTACACTCTAAAGCAGCTCATATCAAGCTCATATCAGGACAATGTTTTTGCTTTTAATGCATTGATAGAGTTTTCTTGCGCTGTTTTTTATGCTTATAGGAATGCCATCTGAGGTGTTTGTCCGTGGGATGCTCTATGCCTCCCTCACTGTTGTGGGACTCCCAGGTAACGCCGTTGTCATCCTGGCATTCTTCCTCTTGTTCCATAGCGAGAAGCAGCTCCTCCCAGCTGATGCCATCGTACTGCACCTGGCCTGTGCCAACCTGCTGGTGGTGGGTGTACGCTGTTTGCTGGAGACCCTGGCTTCCTTCCACTTGGCCAACATCTTTGGAGACATTGGCTGCAAAGCTGTGATCTTTGTCTACCGAACATCACGTTCCCTCTCTATTTGGCTCACTTTTGTTCTGAGTGCCTACCAGTGCCTGAGCATCGCCCCACCTGGATCATACTGGGCGTCTGGCCGTGCCATAGTAGCTCGCTATTTGGGCTTTGTGTTCCTGTTTCTCTGGGTTCTCAACACCTGCATGAGTTCAGCAGCCATACTCTTCTCCTTGGGCACACAGAATTACTCCAGCCAATCAAACCATGCCATTAATGTACAATTTTGCTATGTGCACTTCCCTTCCAAGTTGTCCAAACAGGCCAACGGGGCAGCCCAGGTGGGCAGAGATGTAGTGCCCATGGCTCTCATGACCCTAGCCAGCCTGATCATCCTCATCTTTCTTTACAAACACAGCAAGCAGGTGAAGGGACTCCGCAGCAGCAGTGGTGGGGGAAGTGATGGTGCTGAGCAACGAGCTGCCAAAGCAGTGGTAGCACTTGTTACTTTGTATGTGGTTCTCTACGGAGTAGATAATGGACTTTGGGTATATACTCTTACTGTGAGGACGACCATGAAGTCCTCACTGATCTCTGACCTGCGTATATTCTTCTCCTCACTCTATGCGGCTCTAAGCCCCCTGGTTATCATTGCATCAAACAGGAAGGTGAATGGCAGATTGAGGTGTATAATGCAGACGAAACCTGTTCAGAAGAAAGCGACAAATCTTGCTACTAGATGAGGCCTGCTGGGATTGTTGATTACTTGTAGGGCATCGGGGCAAGCAGAGATGATGAGGACTGAATTTTTCTGAAGTTTGGGTCATGCAAAGGTCATTCTGTCTTTGTATAATATGAATGAATGATGTTTTGTGATAGCGATGGTGAGACACTCTTCTTTCAGCCGCAGCTACTCTCAGGATAACATGTTCTACATTGCTTTTTTACCTGTTATGCTATAAAATATCTTGTTTTATGACACATTTCACATATGTGTGTAGCGCCTGTAGGTGGTGGATGAGATGCTGTACCTGTGTGCAGAGGTTACTTAAAGTGTCTGTAATTAAGGAGAGAAACTGTCATAACAGCCCAGTTGCTGAAGACTAGCCTGAATGAAACACTGCTGATCTAGCACTATGTTGCTTTGTTTGTTTATTCATTATAACCCCTCTATTGTAATTGGTTGGAAGAATTATACCTGGGTAACTCAGGGCTCAATGTAGCTGTCAAATGACTTCCAGCTGCCCATTTAGCTATAATTAAGGCATTGAATAGAACCTGGGAAATGTCTTGTGCTAATGAGGCAGGTTAATTGTCCCACAGTGAATTGGTTAAAACCTGATGGAAAAACTATATTCTTTAGACAAGAAAAAAAAAAAGAAGTACAAGGTGTTCATTACCAACACTAAATTACTCCGTACAAAAGCCAATGTGATGCTGGCAATTTATGTCTGAGTTTTACTGTTGCACATATAAGAAGAGGAGACTTTAGGGACACAAAAGATACGTCTTGGCAGAAACCTTGCGAGTTTGCTGTGAATGTGGCGACATGGGAATTTAGGAGTCATTATGTAATTGTCATGTCTGCAAGAAGCAAGGGCAGAGAGACAGGGTGAGGACATAACAACCTCTGTGAGTGACAGTCCAAAAGATATAAAGTGGGGCTGCCAGCACTCCGTGATCCTGCAATAACTCTAAAGTGCAATCAGTGCAGTGCTATTCAACAGCTGTCGCAATGCAGGTTAGGAAGAGTCCTCTTTCTATGCTTGTGCAGAACTGTTGTATTCACCACCAGGCTGACATCAAAAAGGATATTAAAAAGACATGCAAAAACTTTTAACAGAACCGTATTCATCTTTATTGCAAAAAGTTTCAACTGATTGTATTTCTTGCAAAGCTCTCTGCAGATGACAAATTCCATGTGTCTTACTCTTCAAACCACTGAAATCTGATTGACACTTTACACAGACTCCGGTGGAATGAAGGATAAAATACATGGATGGTTTCATTAAGCGGTGAGCGTGTGCTGGCGCCTCCGGTGAGGAATCACTGGGAATGAAGCAGTTGACACGGCCGATTCCCTTCAATGCTTCCAGTGATGTCACTCTTTCTTTTTCTGTCGATGAAGAAGCGGCAGATTAGTTAAAAGGAGAAAATACGTGAAAAACAGGTTCCATGCATGCACATGTTTGCGTCCTTTTCTATATGTGCTCGGGTGAGTGCGTGTGAAGGGTGTGCCGTGCCAGGCAGGCCTCTCCCTGCACAAGACAGGACCTGTTTTTACTGTTTTCCATCCTTCTGGAGTCTTTTGAGCCCACTGAAAGCAGGTTGTTAAACACGTAGACACCAAACACACATAAATGTAACCATCTATTACTGCCTCATTCGCCTGTCTCCAACAACCTTCAGCTAATACATTTCCCCTCCAAAACTATTCTGCATATAAAACAGAACTTGAATAGCCTGATAAATGTGCATTATCATCATCTGTTCAACCTACAATCTTAACTTACCTGGCTGACAAGGCAAAATGTCTGATATGCACAAGCTTTCTGGAAAAATAAGACAAAAAAGCACCAAGACATTTTACTGAAAAAAAAAAACCTAACATTTCTGTAGCTTTGTCTGTAGTTAGACATTTTTTTACAACACAAACCTGTATACAAAAAAAAGCTGTTGAGTTGTCTAGAGTGGTTGGTTAAAAGAAGGTTTGCAGTAAATCCCGCCAGCCGATCCTCCCCTGCTGTGCCTGATGTCAGTCTGTTTACCTGCACCTGGTAGAGGCATTTTTGTCCCTCGTTTCCACCAATGGCGATACAGCAACAGGTTTAAACCTCACCCCCTTTCCACCTCAAAGCCAGTCCACACCCAAATATAGCCTTTTTACTAAGGAACTCAGAGTCCAACCAAACCTCTCTCCTCCCCCGCAGAAAGTTTTTGAATCTCTACAATCACAGTTTGCGGCATGCAGGTATTTGTGTTCTGGTTATACTAATGCAGGGGCACGTCGGCAACTTATGTAGTAATATGTGGAGAAAAGTGGCCACAAGTATGACTCAGCAACATATTATCATCCTCAGATCAATTCTAAATAATTTCATAACGGTACATGACATCATTTTAACATCATCATCAATGTTTACCTTGAAATTTTCATTTTTAAGATCATAAAAACCATGACCATGAGTTTTTACCAGTTGAGACGAGTTAAGACGAGTTAACTATAACAACTGGAAAATTTGGGGATTATTACTGTGGTGAAAATGTATCGGTAATAAACGCATCCCGCAGTACTTTAAAAACCCAAATTTTATGGAAATGACAGACGTAATAAGCCCTTTTTAACTCTGCTGATACTGTCTTTGCCTTTCCTTCAAAGGGAAGTGTTTTTTTTAGTCATGTTGTTTAGAGGATTTATTCCCTGTTTGTGTAAGGCTGCTGATGGAGAATGTCATAGAAAAACTGTAGCCTACTTTCATATAAATCACTTAATTTATTTATTACTATCTTCTGTTAAAGCATGACTGATTGTAAAGAGGGAAAAAGCAGATGTACTTCCTTGTAGTGCCCATTTCATATTCTTCTGGGCAAAAAAAAAAAAAAATCATGTGAAAGCGACATGCTTGAAACTCTACCTCACAATACCTGCCGAGAGGTGACCCATGCTTAGTACAATTTTTTATTAGATTTTTGCAATCTTAAGTTACAGAGCTGTATGTGTGTCACCCATTTCCTTGCATCCACCCAGTTTAACTGATTCCCTCAGACACACGGTCATGCCTCAACTTGTCAGGAATGCTGCACAGCACAAAAGCAAGCAGCTCTGTATAGTCAAGATGGTGAGAAGATGTTTTACAGAGTTAAGGTGAAAGTTTGGCCTGTTTTCACTCAACAAACACAACACTAAGTCTTGATTTATTATGATTATCAGCTATTTTTTCCAAAAAGCTGCAGAGATGCCAGATTTTATGCCCAATATCGTAAATCTGCGAGTTCTTGGGTTTAATGGTTGACTTTATAGTTCTGACAGCTTCATTTTACTAGACAATCCAGTGGCAACATAGTAAATGTAATCTACAATCAGAGTAGTTTATTAAAAAGCTATAAAAACAAAGAATCTTTTAATTCAGAATCAAGTGAAAAACCACTCACAAGAAAGAACGTACTCCATGGATAAGGCTGGATTTATCAACCACAAGTGTGCAAATAAGTATGAGCAGTGAAATTATGACACAACAACTACAGCAGCTATTTAATCCATGATATGCATGGATTATACAGGAAGGCTATGTGGCAGATTATGCCTATTTCCAGTGTATGAATGAGGAGACAGACCACAGTGAAGGGGCCGGGGTGGGGTTGTGTGCCCTGAGGCCTCGGGGCGGCAGCTTGCTGCAACTCCACCACATTCAGGTAAGATATGCACTGCTGTGCCAAGACTTGAAAGACATTCAAAGAAAGATGCATCAAGCAGTGTATCACTATAAGGAAATAAAAAAGATGAAGAGAGGAAGGAGTGGAAGAGAAAAGTTTGAGTTGCTGAGTTTGAGAAAAAGTGTTTAAACAGTCATGAGAATGTCAAATGAACTTCTGAGAAATAATTGAATAATAATCTTTCAGGAGAAAGGTAGGAATTTTGCCTTGAATTGAAATGAAAGTTGAGACCTGTTCTGACGTAACCAAGTATCAGTATGTGCTATGTCAGTTTTCCCTCAATATGTGCCTTATAATTTATTACTCAAGGGTGAATTAGCTTTTGTTTTATCTTCATTCAGGTAGTCTCGCTGAGATCAAGATCTCTTTTTAAATAGAAAGACACATTTCAAGGGAGGAATAAATGTATATCAGGGAGGAATGGGTTTCATTGACATGTCAGTTTGCAGAGATTCATCCTTTGATGAGCCAATCCTGTGTCCCTCAGGGATGCTGATTCATGCTGAATACTGTGTGAATGCATAAACCAGGCGCTCAGATTTTAATCTCTTTAAATGATTGCGGTTAAAAGGCAGCTAACACAGTGGGGCTCAAACTGGAGGCTTGAGAGTTGAGTTAAACTCCAAGAATAATAGTGAAGCTGTATCTGCAACTGTCAGTGTGTTATTTATTTACTTATTATTAAAAGCTTAAATAAAATACCTGAAAACTGAACCCAGTGAACTTCACTCAAAGGCCCCCAATGACATTCCTGGATCTCAGACAACACTCACAAACTCCTGTCACTCACCTGAAAACAACTCTGATATTTATCTTGCATCCTGTTTATGAATAAATGTATATTTTGAATTATATAGATGAATTATGTTTTTTAATTTGTGGATGCTTACCTCTTAGTTTAATTTTGGCTTTTTACTGTTGCAGATTAAGAAAGTAGATTAAATATCTTAGACCTTGAGGCAAACATACAACACAAACTGTGCATGTGAGAACAGGTTAGAGGACAGGTTTTAACATATTGTGAAGCTCTTTTTAATTGAAAACCATACATGTTTGCATAGTAAATATAAATCTACCACCAGTAGCCTCTTAACTTAGCTCAGCATGAAGACTATAAACAGGAGGAGACAGTTTGCTGTTTATTTAATCTGCATGAAAACCTTAGCGTTAAATAGACATGGTGTGGTTTTGGGAGCGTTTATGCGCCTGACTATTTCTTAGCAGCATGCAGTGATTTCCTGTTTTCCTGTCATCACTGTAAGGTCGCCAGGCAACCACTGAAGACCCTAGGCAAAGTTTCTACTCGTTGTTCTTAGCTAAACTAACATACTTCTGGCAANGTCCTGTCATCACTGTAAGGTCGCCAGGCAACCACTGAAGACCCTAGGCAAAGCTTCTACTCGTTGTTCTTAGCTAAACTAACATACTTCTGGCAATAACTGCAGATATTAAAGTTGCATCTCTTTTCTCAAATTACACTTTTCAAAGACAGCAAATAAGCATATTTCCCAAAATGTTGATCTGTGCTTTTAGACTGGTACATAACTGCAGTGTTACTTAATGAAATGCTGTACATTTAGAGGTTAGTATTTCCAACACTCACTGATTGGTTGGAATTAGTGATAAATCAATCAGCAGATCCAACAGCAAAAGCATTAAATAACTTGTTCTGTTTTACACTGTAGCACTAGTCAGGATCCTGCCCTTTATCTTTTCTATCTTCTCGCCTAAATGCCACAAAGGTGGAATTTTCCACAAGACACTTCCCTGAGTTCACAGAGGAATGCAGACAAGATGGAGCAAGTCTGCAGAGGACTGCATCATGGCAGTAACAGTATGTTGAGGTGCTTAGCTTGTGCACATCATGTCCATCTCCTTAATTCTCCCTTCAGGGGGGTGAGCTATTACTCAAAGTGTGACTCTATCCTGTGGTGTTTCTGGCTGTTGCGGTTGATTGTCATGAGATTATGCAGAGGGCCAGTTTACCACCACTTATTTCAAGAGTCAGTATTCTCTAATTCAGCTCAGTAACCACTTCATAGCCTGAATGTTGTTATCTTTTATTTTACTTTGATGCACCACATAATTTCAATGCATCATTCAATACATTCAATATGTTTGTCCACCTAAATAAGTCCCCCAGAGTCCTAAAATGTACCGGGTGCTTTGACACAACTCTAAATTTAAAGCTGTTGGAGACATTTACGACTACTCTATTAAACAGCCATAGATTGCTATCTGCACCTCAGAGCAACAGACCTTGTTAAGTTATACAACGTGGGCATGTGCTGACATAACTGCCACACATATCTCATCTAGCTATTACCACCCTTCACACAGGTGATGGAAGTTCACAATAACTCGTGTGGAGAAAATGATGAGAACACAGTGTGTCTTTAAAGCCAAACTTATACTTGTCTGTGACAGAGTGTAACAGGAAGATGTCTGAGAGTCCAAATATATTTCTATATATGCTATATGTACATTTAGAGACTATTCAGATGAATCACACAGTCCTTCACTGATAATGGGATATATGAAAGATGACAAATTGCCCTGAGTGGGGAGTTGTTGACATATGAGTGCGAGGATAAGGAGCGTTATTTCAACAAACTATGAAAAATTGAGTCTCCTTGTGCTTTTTCAGAACAAGTGGTGTCACTCCACCCACTTAAAGCTGAATAATAGATCTGATGGATCTTCTGTGTATCATACAGCTGCTGTCAGAGTAATTACAAAAGACATGAGTGGAGCTCTCACGCGGCTGTAACAGAGTTTATTCAAGTCAAGCTTATTACACTGACTCTCAGACTGAGACGATTTTACTTTCCGCTGTCTGCTGAGGTGGACCACCTTACGAATTAAAGACACACTCGATGGTTTTGATATAGCTGCTTCAGTGTGCCCCCTAACCCCAACATGTCCACCTGGCTCACTTTCGAGTTTTGTGGCAACTTTTAAAACATTAATCATGAGCTGAGTGGAGGACATTTTAAGAATAGGAATGACTGTACGG
>JANJYP010210129.1:0-10188 GCA_024605115.1 Rastrelliger brachysoma
TTGCCATTTTTGTACAATTCTTGGTGACCATTCCATATCATGTTCCCTCACTAGGTGTTCGACTTGCGTCAGTGCCACAGGCAGATGCAGCAACAGGCAGCAACAGCTCAGGCAGCAGCTGCAGCCCAAGCAGCGGCGGTGGCTGGGAACATTCCTGGGCCGGGCTCTGTGGGAGGCATCGCCCCTGCCATTAGTGAGTGTCCCTACTGTTGTACTTACGCTTCAGCAAGTGTTTTATTATTGCTTTTCATTATCATTCTCCAAGAGTATTTTCAGTCCAAATTAAGATAAGGGACTTAGTTATTCCACTCACTCACAGCGTTGTGAGCAAGAGAATTATAGATGAGCACAAGCAGAAGAAAAGCAGCCAGTGTCAGTTAAGTGAGATTAATAGTGTGGCCATGCTTGAGTCAAGATGTGCAGCTGTATTATAAAAAATATTTTTATAAATATATTTTGTGAGGGTGTGACAGGCCAGAAAGGCAGATTTGGCAGTTGTGTTAATATGATGATAAATCATAAAAGTTTGTTATATATTCAATAATATTTAATAATTAACAACAAAAGTAACAAAGTGTTAAGCAAACAGGAAAGTGTAGTTACTGTATAACCATATTATAAATGCACCCATGTTCTTGTGGTACATAACATTTGAGTGAAAAAGTTTGAGTTGAAGTTATAACTTTGACAGACACTAGTTATTTTTTGAGCTCCTTTACAAAATGATTTCAGGCCTTGCATGCTTATCAATGACTTTCAATGTATATGTGTTTATAGCTGGTATATGTTCCAAATCATAGTGCAACAGTAACTTCACTAACATATCTCGGATCAAGGTTTGGCCTATATGTAGTTCCACATTGATTTATTCACTGCTGCCTGTAATTCCCCTAAAGGTTTGTCTGCTGCTGCTGGTATTGGGGTTGATGACCTGCGTAGGCTGTGCATCCTGCGGATGAGCTTTGTGAAAGGCTGGGGGCCTGACTACCCACGGCAAAGCATTAAAGAAACGCCCTGCTGGATTGAGATCCATTTACATCGAGCTCTGCAACTACTGGATGAAGTTCTGCACACCATGCCCATAGCTGACCCTCAGCCTCTTGACTGAGTTGAAGACATAAACTGTTCAAAAGACAGACAGAGAAACTCTTGACTCTACTTTTAACAGACCACTCCACATATAGGCTTGGAGTCGAAGGAGGACCACAGGGAAGCCTACCTGTGTAGGAGTAGAAACAAGGACATTAAGGCCGGCAGTATACTCCGGACACACTGCTTTAAAACCCAGCACTATGAGCAGTTCCCAGTATACTGGGCGAGACTCCAGGTCTGTAAATTCAGTGACTTCCAAACAAAAGCTGGACGAACATCTGAGTGACATGGGGAGGAGTTGTGGTACACTGGAAACATACTGCCAAGAGGATGCACAAGAAAAAGGAAGGAATTGGAATTGCATAACAGCGTGAAGCGAAAATATCAGTTTGACAGAAGAATCCAAAAACATTGACACTCACATGAATTACAAGGTGCAAAAAGCATCTCAATCATGTAATGAGCCGTAGCGCTGTGCAAAATCATTGTCACCACAGCAAAGTGTTAAGTGTTAAACCCGAAATTATTCACTGTCGACTTCTTTGGACATCTCATTTATTTAATATATCAGATTTTTACATGTATAGAGTCCCCACAAAGGAGCGACAGCCTTACCTTTCTTAACTATTTGGCTTAAAAGTCAAAGCTTTGCATTGAAAGTGATAATAATAAAGTTTGATTTCAGTTGGAGTATACTGCCGGTCCAGTCCTCCTCCATCGACTCTTGGGCACTGGCATGGCTTCATGTAAGTGGAGTTTTTTCCCCTTCAATGATCAGGACATTTATGTGAAATCATGTAATTCATTACTCATGTTCTTGTAAGGATGTAATCTTTAATAATTTTCATTTCTGACAGTCCTTGTTAAATGTTTTTTTTTAATTGTTATTCCCCTTTGAATAGTTGTTTTTAGTGAGAGCAATTGAAAAAGTTTTAGCTGACATCAGCTTCTCTCAACACCATTAAAGTGTTGTGTGATTCTAAAACCAGTCAAGGCTGTTATGACATTATCAAGTGATGTTTTTCTATGGATGTTTTTCAAACCCCAAAGTTTACTCAAAATATTTTCAACAAGGAAAAGGTTGATAAGACACATCTGTGTAATATCATTATTTGTAATAGTCATTTTTAAATTAGATGCCCACATAGTTTCCGTTAGCACTTTATTAATTTCTTTAAGTATTTTGTCTTGTTTCATAGTCTCATGTGTGGTTACTTGTATCCATATAATCTCCTAGCATAGTTGAAATGTATTTTCTTGCTAATGATGATCTTGGTGAGATCCATGAAACTTGTGGCTCAAAGTGATACTGCTCAAAATATGTTTTGTGGTTAGCATTTTTTTCCCCTTTTTACAGATCCCCTTGTACTAATACCCTGAAAATGTTAATAAACAATTTGTTACAGTTAATTTTTTAGGACATTTTGCAAAACATTTTGGTGCAATTGGTATAAATGATAAGATGATAAATGACATATTAGCTTGTGAAGTGTTTTTTTTTCGGAGTGAGTATCTATAAAACATTTTGGCAACGCTTACTTTCCTCCTCATCTCTAGGACATTTTTTCCACAATTTCTTAAAAGCAGCATAAGTGTATGTGTTAGTTTAACAAATTGCACCATCCCTTCTGTAAAATGCCTTAAAAGTGAACTGTTATAATCTGACACATTACACAATTTACAGAAATCTGTCTAAAATTAAGGGACCTGCAAACTGTTGTGTGCATCAGACGTTCAGTCACTGGAGGTCTGAATGGCCTGTTCAGCTATAATTTGGTAAAATAGTTACTGTTTGAAACACATTAAACATTTAAATGAACAGGACCACCACTGAACTTTAAAGCTTAAAGGACAACTTTGGTCATTTTCAACATGCAGATCTATTGCTCAAACTACCCGAGACATGCCATTACCGGAGACGCGTGTCGTTAATGACATGTCTCGGGTAGCTTGAGCAATAGAGCTGCATGCTGAAAATGACTGAAATTGTCCTTTAAATACAATTTTAACAACCACCTTTCAAACCTACAGGGGCTGAGTTTTTGATACTTAAATGCATTTTTTGGGCAGTGTCACTTTTACACGGCTCACTGCCACCCATTTTAATTTGAGTATTACTTGGATGACACTACTCTGGACAATAGCTGAGCAAAGTAAGCGAGGAATGAACTGTAGAGGAAGTGTAAGCCATACTGATGCCAAATATACCCTATGAGAAGTGAAAAGGTTATCAGATTGCAGTCATTTCAGTGTTACATTGCTTGTAAAAATGATTTTTAGTTTTTGCTCAGCACTCTTTATCAAACAATATTTTGGTATTTGGAGCTCTGTTTACCTACAGCTGTTGCAGTATTTTATACTCTTTTTGCTACCTTTACATTAATAAACCACTCTGGTCATGACTGAAAATGATTTTAAAAAATGCTGTACAATTTTCAGGAAATGCAAGCTCATGCTCATTTTATGCCATACATTCTGAATCCATACTGAGTTTGAATGATATTGCTGTTTATATGTATGAATATGGTTGAATAAAATTTAATGGGCTAACACTTTTGTTTAGCAGCCATTAAATCTTTTTAAAGTGGAATTTGATTGATGCACAGAATTTAAGAGAAATGACGCTCACTTTGAACAAGAAAACGTTTATTACTGCAAAGACAAGTCACAAATTTTAAGAAAACAACACTAAGAAGCTAGCCTGAGCTGAGATCTGAAATATTCAGAAAACCAAACTACATGTGTCTTTAATAGTTTCTATATTCATCAATACGACACACTAAATGATAATGTCTTTATAAATATAAAAGTCCCCCAATTGTCCTTGTTTATGTAAAATACACAATACAAATCACCCTACACGCATTGGTTTGCTTGCCAATTTGAAAAGATACAATATATTAAGAAAACTTAACAGCACACAGAAAGTCACATGAAATGTGTGTGTATATATTATATCAGGTACTTTACATTATCCAAATAAAAGGGGAAAAAAAAAATCACACTTCAGCCAACATAACTGATAAAATGTTCACCAAAAGAACAAATGAAATAATTAGGACACAAATAAATATACCTTTTCAGTTTTTGATATATACATATTTTGTCTAGGGTGAATCAAAATAAGAAACCTTCCCCAAATGCCACTGCCAAATGCTTGTGCTTGCATTAGAGCGCGCTACAGATGGCCACGACTCACTAGACTGTCAAATGGCACTTGAAAACATCCAAATACAAATCTCAAACAGGTCACAGCATTCAGAAAATATCATTTGACAAAAGAAACCACGATCATGAGAAAACAAAGTCGTAAGAGAGCATTTTTACTTACAGTGACTCTCAATTAACCGATAGTTCTATACAATAAAAAGCCTTCTTCAGGTTATCTACCACGTGTAAACTACTAAGTGTTTGTGTCTGTCTGTGGTGTCGTGTCCTTTTTAAAGAATAAATAGTCCAGTCTAAGGACAGATCTGTATGCTTCCTCAGCCCTGGTGTCTTCTCAGTGGCAGCACCTGTGCAATGAAACGTCTGCTCTGATAGTCTATCTGTAGCCCACCAGAGACCCAAGAGTCACCCAGGCCGTCTGCTCTGGCCGGGGCGAAATTAAAGGCACTGGAGTCTGCTATGGGTCAGTGAAGCTGCCATGTGGTCCAGGTGAAGAGGCATTTCGTACGCTCCTATGACAAGTTAAGGAATAGCTTATGTTTTTTTTTTTCTTTTCTTTTAAACGTTTTCTGTTTGAAATGAGCTCATTTGCAAACAGCTGTTACAAAAAAAAATCTCAATTTTAAAAAGACACTGAGAAATAAAGTACAATTGTGTTGGCAGCATTAGCATCAGTCCAGTGTTAACCAGGCAGGCTCTGAGATGCAAAAAGCTAAAACTGTCTGGCACGAAAAGTTTATGTAAAGAAAAAAAACAAACAACAAAAAAAAGACTGTTTCTTGCAGCGCATGTAGGCGTGCAAGACCAGAAAGCACATATGACCCTAAAGCACATAATTAAGATTCAAAGAAAACATTTCATGAGCCATTTTCACTTAAGGCTCAAAAATAATATACGTTACCATCTACAATGTTGTAGTTATTTATAAGGGAGCTGAGATTGATATATTTTTCTTTAAAAGAATCATTCAGAGAAAGGTAAAGAAAAGAAAAAAAAAGCTAAAGGCAAGAACGTAAAAGTAATCTGTAAAACCTTCATTTGTAACCAGTACACTCTACCCAGATTTACAACACATTTAAAATTTTTAACTTACAAAGAGAAATCCATCACTTTTTACAACTGCATTTTTAACATTTCAGTGTGTGTTGGGAGTCAGTTAAGAGAGGCGTAACTCATTTTTCCCAGTTATTGTGTGAACCCAGACTGATGTGAGGGTCAAGAGAAACTATGACATGATCTAGAGTTTTTGAATTCATCTTTTTTTTTTGTTGGATTTTTTATTACTTTCTCCCAACTTGTTTTCAACAGTTCTATACCAAAAATGATGGAGTAAATCTCTCATGCAAATTAATTATGGTCACAGACTGATGTAAACAAAAATGCCTCAGACGGTAAACTATCAGCTACTTATAAGTTCATTCATGCAGACTTGAATGTACGATAAACAGGAAAGCTAGATTTGTGTTCTAAAGTGTGTGCTCATTTTCTACAACTCCAGACATTTCAAGCCAGCAGGATCAGGGTAAGGCTACAGTATGTGATGTGTACCGTACGCTGTGGCTTTGGGCTCATCAGATACCCCCAGAGTGTGATGTGTCCAAAGACCCACTAACCCAAATGACATGCAGTATGTGCACATTCCCATCCTCCTGTACTGTCAAGCACATTTTCTACACAGGCACATACCCTAGATTAAAAAGAAAATGACAAAAATCCAGTGTACTGCTAGTATCTAAAGGATTTTTTGACTACTGATATGCCTAAAAAAGGATTGATTACAGCAAATACAGTGCCAACCCTTTTTTTAAACTTTAAAATCAACCTACATACATGACTTACAAAGAAAAAAAAATCTCCCAGTCCTTCTGTACAGTAGGTCTGCTCTTTGCAGTGGTATAATGATTCATCATCAGTACCCATTATAACGTATGCATAAGCATCTAGGCTGAAAGTTAACAATAAATATCAATAAATAAACATTTATGCAGAGAAATGATGCAGACCATCTGAAAAAAGAAACAAAACAAGCATTTAACAACATAAAAAAATTCATGACAAAATTTTCTTTTCAGAGGATTAATCTCAGTAGTCTCCACAACATAGGCTATAACAGTTCAAGTATAGACGTAGTCTAATGAATCAGAAGTTAGTCCCCATGCCTTCCCCATTTCACAGTCTATGAACTAATTACAGAGGAGCTACCAAAAGAAACAATCACATAGAAACAATCAGGTCAACCACATAAAAAGCAACAAATATATGTAGTGTATCATCATTATATATACTATACATATATATCTATATATCTCTTTGAATATCAGAAAATATCTACTTTTGGTCCACTGTACAAAGGTTCAACAGGGAACAAAGGATGAAGCATTTTATGGGCTAAAAACGGAAATGAAAATGTAATCAGAGGTGAGAGAAAAGCAAAGCAGATTTTCTCTATCGCGTTGAGATTTGTGCAGTACAGTGGTGTGTGTGCAATAAGGTTTGGACAGACTGTGCTGCACGCGTCAAAAGGGCTGGCACCACTGGTTTGAGGTAGGGTGACTAATGAATGTGTTCCAACACATACGCACAAGCACGCAGACATACACACACACACACACATAAAAACACAGTGCAGACCAATGCATCCACATTCACACAGACACACACGCATACACATACACACATTTCACCCAATATCGAAGGCTAATGCAAGAATAGGCCTCAAGAGGGCAGAGTGAGGGCAGGAGCAAGGCTAAAGACCGTGATTCTATTAAGTAATAAGCTTAGTAGAGCTGATCCAGAGAAACAACAACAGGTTTGTCTGTGCCTGCATCCCTTAGTCTCAACACTGATGAGCCAGCCCAAATCCAGCCACGAGTCACCAGAAAGCCAAATCTGTGGCTGGGACAATGCAGAGGGGCTGTGGGCTCTCTACACCACACAGTCAGGACTACAAGGACAGCTGCATTTAAGGATAAGGCACTATGATAAAGCCGAGGTACATTAAATCCCTGACATTCCTTCTGCTCTGCAACATGGCACTGTGGGACAGGAAACAGCTCTCAGGTGGCCCAAATGGCTCACTCTTGGCTTCCTCTTGTTGTTTTTTTTTTTTTTTTGGTCCTTTCACAAACTTAAGATATTTTCATTAAGACAGAAACTGCAACAGGGGAATGTGTCCAGTAGGTTGTTTTCAAGATTACAGCTCATCACATAAACCACACTACAGAGCATCTAAAATTAACAAAGGCAAGCGTTATGCACAGAGTGCATAGAAAAGCTAACATTGAGGAAGAGGTTTTGTACTTTTCGATCTCATTTCTATTTACAGAAGTAGCAGCACAGATATTACTTTCAGGGCTTCTTTTTCTGTGGCTAAAAGCTATAGGTGGTTTTCAGTGGGTGGCTACCATATCATTTTCAAAACAGAACAGGCAAAACTGCCCCATGATCCTTTTTCAAATGTCATACATACAGCTACATACAATACTTAAAATATTTTTGTTCAGCCAAGTTTATCAGCAGTTGGAATGCATGTTTACATAAATCATACTAAAATTAACTGGAAATTTAAACAAATAAAACACAATGATAGCACCATGAGTTTTGGGTAATACCAATTCAAAGTACAGCAAAACTATGTACAATAGGCAAAGGTCTTGAGTCAATCAATGCTCCACTGGGACTAGTGACATGGATTTGAGCTCTGAGACATCAGTAGTTTGAAGAAGTTTAATTTTCCTTCATGATAAACTCCGTCAGTATAGACAGATAGATGCGGTAAGTCATGTCTAACCAGGGAACATTTAACGGGTCAAATTAGTCCTTTTTCTCCACGTCCCTTCCACCAGCTGCCGCATTTTAAAAGAGCACAGACTTACGGGATGACACCACATCCAGAATATAAGCAGTCAGACACGGACAGCACATCTCGGCATCATTATCATCATTTCAGCACTCTTCCACTGACCAGGCTGGATGGTGGGAGGAGAGTGTCCACACCAGTGAAGACAGAGACAATGCATGAAATAGACGGAAACATCTAGACTTACAGAGAGAAAGATATGTGGAGAGTGAGAAGGCGAAAACAGGCCGGACAAGGTCAGACGTGCCCTCAAACAGAGGCGTAGGTGTTGCCTGTGGCGCTGCAGTGACGGATGGTCGGAGTACCAGCAGAGGGGGTTAGGATATGCTCGCTGTGGTCCTGTGGAGGCTGGGGCAATGAGTGGAGGACACCTGGCTGGACGACCCCCACAACAGGGTGAGATCCATCCTCCAGGGCCCCAACCTGAATCACCTGGATCACCTCATGCTCTGACTTCTCCCGTTTAGCAAGGGGTTCCCCAGACTCCTCCGTGTCCTCTTCTAAATCGCTGTCCATTCCACTTGTTTCATCTAGACAGGAAAATGTTACAAAATGTTAGACAAAGATAAAACACTGTATGGACTCAAAAGCGGAGGAGGATATAAGAAGAGTTTACTTAACAAGTGCTCAAGTGTTCTCACCGTATGCTTCACTAATGTTTTGTTAAAGAGACAAGTAGGCATGGGAGTAGGTATGAGATTCTGACAGTATGATAACCTTAGGCAAAATCATCACGGTTTCATGGTATTATTATTATTATTATTACAGCTCTAAAATGTGTTATTTTAAAAATGTATTTAAAAACTTTTCCATTGAACAGTCTTTTGTTGTGAGAACCTAAGATCTCCACTGTCTCTCTGACCAGACATCATATGAAAAAAAAAAAAAAAAAAAAAATCTGCGCGTACAATAGTAACCGGTAACTGGCCCATGCCTAGACACAAAAATGCTCAACAATGTATTTAACACCCACACCTTTTCCCAGACATCACTCACTCCAAACACTCCACTACTCTTGTTTGTACATGCCAATATTAGGTTATAAGCTGTAATTGGGCTTTGTTTATGGGCATATATACATATATGGTTTATACATTTTGCCACATACCTTTATCAATGTTGGTGAGAGACAAGGTGTTCAGGCTGTCAAACTGAAAACAGACAAAAATCACAGTCAGGTGACCATGTTTTCTAACCTTCTCTTCTATAAAATGACCTAACAGAGATAATTACATATGACAAAAATACACAAAATGTCACAGTTATACCTCCCCCATGACACCAATGGGTGTCTCTCCAGTAGCTTGGGCCACACGATGCTCCACAAGGTAAAACATGTACTCATCATACAGCAGGCGGATCAGATGGAAGGAACCAAAGCTGGCAGCACTGCGCAGGGTCAGGTCCCTTATCACCATAGAACTGATAGGAACACACATGAAAAGCAACCAAGTTAAGTATTTTGCTTCTGATGTGTGAAGCTGATGTGAAGCTGATGTGCTTTTTTGCAGACCTATAGAAGGACCACTTGAGCAGGAACTGTCGAGCCGCCCGGGGGAAGCTGGGCCGGTGCTCATAGGGCTTGAGCACTTGAGTGACCACGTTGTCAAGCCAGGCTGCCCATTGCTCCAGAGAGCTTTGCTGCTGTAGCGTAGCCTTGAAGTCCTGCTCCAAGTGCTGAACCACTCCTTCCTCACACTGACACACCCATGATGCCTGCTCCTATACAGCAACATACAAACAGAGCAGCAGGTTCACACTTGTACAATGAAAGTGAAAGAAACAGAAATATCTGAGTACACATACAAAAAGCATCTCAGCTGCATCATAGCAAAACGAAAAAAGACCCGTTCTGACCTGTACATTGGCAAAGTCAACACGGTTGAGATCACTTAGCATCTGGTTGATCTGTGACGTGTTTTGCAACACGGCACGTGCCGCCTGAGCCAGGTGGTTCAGAGATGTGTATCTGCGTAGTGTTTGCGCAAAGGCACTAACAGCGGCAATCTTTGAAAAGAATACACAGCAGCCAGGTGTTACCTACTTTAACCTTTCAAACCAGACAGTAG
>JANJYP010210277.1:0-11999 GCA_024605115.1 Rastrelliger brachysoma
GCACGCGCACACACATACACACACTGCATGTGAGAAACATAACATGATGAACATAAAGAGTGACTGTCCATTCTTCAGGTAGGCTATTGGAGGAGTAGTGTGTTAGACAGGAAAACATCTCACTTCCTGTTTTCATCGACATGAAACCATGTTTTTAATGTTTGTACTTAGGAGTCACTTACTTCCTCTTTTTGAGGGCTAATGAGTCTTTATGAAGGAGGTATTCCCATTGTGGTGTTGTCAGCAGATACTGGAAGTCATTGGTGTATTCATTGGTTCCTCTGGGTGGGAAGTATGTGAGGTGTCTCTGGATATATCTGTGTTTGCTTGTGTAACAATGGTCTCCAAGGTGGTATGAGAAAGAGACTGATTTAAACTTCAGTTATCACAAAGATTGTCACTGTTATGTCATGAAATTAAACCCTGTATGTGAAGTTGACATTATTCATTGCAAAAAACCATTTCACTTCCATATGATACATACTTAACCATGCAACTAACTAACCACACACACACGCACACACACATGCACACACACACACAAACAAACAACATGTTGCCTTGACAACTTTGTACACATAGACAAAGGAAAGAAAGTAAGGAAACAGTATTAAGATTTCTATTACAAGTTCAGGAAAGACAGCCTCAGACTTAAAGTGAAGGCTTTTTGTTTGACTTTCCTGGTTCCTTGTGTGTTGTGTTCACTTTGTTTAATTTTATTTTATCTCGANAACTTAAAGTGAAGGCTTTTTGTTTAACTTTCCTGGTTCTTTGTGTGTTGTGTTCACTTTGTTTAATTTTATTTTATCTCGATATGGAAGCTGTAACAACAGATAAAATACAGCCTTTGGGTACAGTACCAAGAACTAGTCCGTGTTCTAATAGGCTACAGAAACTAACTTTGATGGATAAAACCACCACTAGCTGTCATATAATCTGTTGTTTGTGCATGCAGACCATGCCAAGACTTGTATAAAATATGGCGTAAGATATGTGTGTAAGCACAAACACTAGCAGAGCAGAAACTGCGTGCAATCTCAAGTCAGTGTTTTTTTTAAATTATGAGTCAGCTTGAAAATAGGTAACTTTTTTTTATTATAGCCTATGCTGGTCAAAGTTCTAACAGAGATAACACTCAGGGCACTAAAACAATGAATTGCACAATATTCTTTTCTCTTCCTGCTTGCCTGCACCTTTATCTATAAAATTGTTGTTACTTGGACTGTTCTTGTGTGTTTTATGAAGAGACTAAAAAATATTTTTTTGTGTGAAACATAATTTCCCAGAACTTTTCTGACTCATGTAAATAGTCATGTTTCATGCAAAAGGTAGTCTTGTCACAGGAATCTTTCAGATTTATTGAAAGTGAAGTTGTACAGTACATGCCATTGCAAGTCAGACATTTTTTTTTTAATTCCATTTTTAACCTTTCACACCTTGTAAAAAGCAGTTTGGTCTTTTTTTGTTTCAAATTGGAGTATAACACATCAGCACAAAAGTAAAAGTTTGATTAAAATACAGTTTTACGGCCATGGAAAATCTTTAGTTCATTGTCTCTCACTCCAGTAGTTGTGACTTAGAAAATGAAACTGCTGAAAAACCTTGTTGTAGCTGCCAAGTCTAACAAAAAAGCAGAAACACACCAGCCACAGGTAGAAATGTTCACTGTCAGTTTGATATAATTCTGAAATAAAACAAAGACTGACAATTGTTTAAATTATAAAGCAATTCACAAAACATTGCATTTGCACCAATTATCTTTCTAAGTATACATTAAATTTGACCAGCCAAAATTTTCATTTTCATTTCTTAAATAAAACTGCCCACAGACATAAGAGGAAATAGATTCTCTAATGTTAAGAAATATATTCTACAATTCATTTATGTCATTTTTTTCAGTGTTACTTTCACAACATACAAGAGCAAGTAAACATTACTTTTCTTGGCACTTAGGTACAGTGCCAGAAATTATTGAATCTTCAGAGTTCATTCAATGTTCAAATAGACTCACAAGCTTATCTTAAAAAAATGCTTTTCATTCCTAAAAGTAATTTCATTTATTTTATTTTATTTTAGAGCTGTGACTAAAAGTAAATGTTTTCTAATTTTCATTAAATTGTCAAGGGGCCGCTTCATGAATGATGGGATTGATTCAAGCACCAAGTTAAAATGCTACTCTGGGAGTGAAGCATTCACCCATCAGTTCATCAGCTGCTTACTTTAACATACGAACTCAAAATGACGGCTGGTGACCAAACAAAGTGACTTATAGAGTAGGGAGGTTTGTCAAGATCTACCACCGTTTGAATAGTCACAGTGCGAGGTACTTAGATTGGTGTATTTCATAAGGCAATTTCAAGCCAATTTGAGTGTCAGAACAGCACAGTGCACACAGTGGGAGTCGGATTGGGGATGTTTAACTGAAGGGTTTTCCTACTTAAATAGACTCATGCAATCAAATCAATTGTTTTCTTGAGGCTGAATGACTTATAAGCATTTTTCTGTTTCTCTAGCAGCTCTGAGTGATGCTTAAAAAACTCAATGGGATCAACTTTCTCGCTGAAAGTATTTTGGAAATGTGAATTCAATAGACTTATTGCATGGAGCTATAACAAAGTCTTATAAAGTGCGGTTAAAAAAAATATAGCAAAACTGGGGCATGGTGTTTGGCAGATGTGTGAGTAATTAGCCTACTTTATACAGTGCCACAGGAGTGAATAACATACTGAGTGAAAAACACAGAAAGCACAATGCACTTGAATGAAATGAAATGTGTAGCTTTTAATAGCTTTAGTTGTAAGTTAATTTTAAATATTATTTTCTTGTTTTGGTTTTCTATTGGTGTTAACTCATTTTATCTTTTTAGTGTTGATAAAATAAATGATTATTCAGGAGTCACACTCATCTTTTTCTCATTGCTAATAAATCAAATAAATAATAATTGAATTAATCACATTGACTAAAAAGCTTGTCATCATTAGTGCTCACAATTAAAACATTTTTTTAAATAGCAATATTAAACAAAAGAGTGCTGTGCTTTAAAATTTGTGTTGTTGGGCTTATGACTTCCACAACTGCAGCACTTACAGATAAAAAAGAGGAGCCCCTTGGATACTGAGCTTTGTTTCACTTGAGTCAAGTTCAAGCTCAGTTTTCAACAGGAAGGCACTCAAGCAAAGTAACGTTTGGTTCATGAAAGATTCACAGTAAAATCTCACTTGGCTCCTCATATCTGCTCAGCCACATGTATTCTCTTGCTACATATTCACTGGGTTTATCTCTACTCTAATAGTTGCCATGCATTATTCAGGGTCATATTCACAATCTGGGTGAAACAGGTTTTTTTTTTTTTGCATTTTTGTTACCATTTTATCTTCTATGTCTTGACAATACTGACTTTTAGGGCAGCAATACATGGATTTTGGTGAGCCAAACCTAAACCATGAGTATTTCAAAACAAAGCCTTCCAGCTGTTTGTATTTTATTTGCATTTTTTTTGCTGTTATGTAAGTTAAGCATGCAGATATGAGCTACAGTTAAAGCATGCTAATGAACAAGTGAATGACACAATCTATCCAACTCAAACTAGTAATGTAGAAGATTGCAAACCTGCCACTGCAGTTATTAGAAAACTCAATATTTTCATACCTCCAAAGTCATGAAAGACTTGTAAAACTGGTTAATATTACAATTTATATTAGATAGATAAAAATGGCAGTAAATATATTGAATTTAAATGGGTTAGGTAAACAATCAAGGTCCTTAGTTGTATTTTACCTTCATTACTGGCCCCAGAAATATTGGCATTGAAGAGAAAGGTGTCTAGACTCCTATATGCAACATATCAACATCTGTTGTCATGGTAATATATGCTGTCTTCCTGTCAGAACCAAAGTAAATAATACTTCGATATGTCCATGGTCAAACGCTAAACTTTAGCTGCAGCAGGCAAAACACACTAACAGACATAATTATACCATCACTTAAGTTGAAAGGCCAAACATGGTCCCAGTTTTTTATATAGCCTACCATTTACCTTTAAAACTTACTGATATTTAATTTTTCAGTCTTTTATCTTAGACATCTACTTTCTAAATTCTGCAGCCTATATGTTTTTGTGGACCAAACTTTTCCCAAGAAGTATTAAAAATAATTTTAATAAAAGAATTAAAGTATTTTTTTCTTGGATTCGACTTGTCCATTGACCTCTCCATTTTCCTCACTCCAGTCAGTCACATCTTTGGTGCACTTAATCCTCAGCAGGACATTAGACAACACATCCTGATACAGACTCAGACAAACCCAGCCTGGCAGGTAAAGAAGGGTAATGAGTCCCATGAAGTTGTGAGGATAGTGGGAATAGTCCCAGGAGCATGCGTCAAACTGCCTCAGGACCAAACCCCAGGAGAATTCCCAGGTGTAGATGAAACAGATGTAGATAGGGAGCCTCCGCAGCGTCCCCCAACCTCTGCTGAAGTGCAAGTAAAGGTAGAGCTTTTCCACCACGAAGCTGCAACTCCCGTACATCAGGAAAGACCACAGGGACGTGTGTCCACTGAGGCTCCGGTCTGACTTTTCCACCAGGTTGAATATTGAGGTGAAGACCACCTCGTCCAGGAAGCCATGCATCCCGAAAAACAAAAACCGCACCAAGCCAGGCAGGCTGTGAGGAGGCCCCCAAGCAGGTGCACTCACCGCCGGGCCGGGCTTGCTCTGGAGGTCGGCTGCGGGGCAGGAGGTGTGATACTGCAGCCTGGACAACCCTTTGTGAAACACATGGGCGAAATACAAAGCCAGGATGTAGTGCACTGCCAGCTGCGTCCCCGATATCACCCTCACCTGCTCGGTCAGAGTGTTGATGTTCCCGATCAGGATCTGCAGCCCGATGTAGACAGACGGATAGAAAACAAGATGAAATACCACAGGCCGACCTCGAAAACACCTCTTCTGTGAGTAAATCTTCTCCAGGGCGAAGTGGGTCAGTGAATGCATGATGCAAAGATACGGAGAGGAAAACCCAATCAGTCTGGGGTCCCGATCATTTAAAAACCCTTGAACCGATGACAGCAGGACATCCAGAGTCACGCCGTGCATCCCGTAGAAGTAAAGCCGCATCCATCGCGGCAGCTCGTGCAGCGACTCCTCAGTGTCCTCGCTCTCTCTTTGCGGTTCTGGCATTCGCGCCGTTTTAAGGCCACCGGTGGTGTCTGCTGAACTGTTGCGACAACCCTCTCGCAACCGACCAGCCATAATCATTCAGTGTGTCCGGAGAGATTGAACTGTCCTAGCACTGCACATACACATTGTTCCCCGTTGTGATCTGCAGCGACTGCCTGCATCTCCCGCAACTCTACCGAGTGGCTGCTGCCTTCAAGTGCCCCCCGGAAAAAAAAATCCCATTTTGTTTATACAATTTATGGGGCGCTTAGGTTATATACCCACTAGAGGTTTCTTGTAAACAAAATAAGCTCTTGAGCATTCAGTGTTTCCCATTATGAGATTTATGTGGATCCTTGAGGTCTAACAAACGTGTTGAGGGCACTCTCTTCCCTGGAAACAGTTTCATAAACACTTATGAAAAAAGCGCATTCTTTAGCCAATAACCTATTTATGTCCACTTGTCAAAAGTCATTGTCCCTGCATTTGTGATTAGCCTACTACATTGCTAAGTTGGATACCTTCATCATCTGATAGACTCACTCATGAAGCCAATGTGAATAAATATGACTAGTTGTTTTTAATGTCTGTTTTTTTTTTACACAACTCAAGAAGAATAACTCAATAATAGGATACACATTAGTGTAGGCACTTAAGAAAAAGCCAAATTGACATAGTTCGGCTATTTCTTAAGTAGGCCTATCATCTAAATAAATTACATGCAATAAAAGTTGGATTTACAAACCACAATTAGCTGCGCATAGGCTATAAAATGTGGCGGTAGTTATTTACAGTAGACTGTCATGCAATAATTTGCTCAGATTAGCTCAAATACCAAGTGTGAATGCAAATGATGTTTCTTGTGCTTCTCCTTCATTTGATGCTCTCCGTTGTAATTTATAAGATATCCAAATTACCAACAGTATTTGAAGGCAGCATAAGAAGTAGGAAGCATAGCGTGCAGCTGTGGTTGACCCCACGTGTCTCTGCGACGTTCTCACCGTTTTTAATTAGGAGTCGTCAATTATAATTAAAACTGATCATTCAGCTGTTATGATAGACCCAGACTGTAGTAGTAAAACTATGACTGACTGCCCTTTAATGTAGGCTACTGTAATTTACTTCAAATCAGCACCCTGACCTGTGTGACTAAAAAAGAAAGATCGAGATAGATAGCGCTTATTTTTATGCTATAATTCACTCTTTTAATGCATACGGATGGAAGAGGATTTACAACAGACACAATCTCTCCGACTGCTTCCTTTTGTGGTTCAATATTTTGCAACTGTTTCACAACAGAGATAATACATTTGAGCAAGTTTGTCTTGCATAGACCTAAATCTAAACCACAGAGCACAAAGACAGCCTATATTAAGGGTAGGCCTATTTATCAGCCACCAAGAACAAGTAATATTTCGATTCAAAATAATAATACCTGCTCAAAAATAATAAATCTAATATCCTGGTGAAGATCAAGAAAATGTAGAGGGACATAGGTGTTAGATATGCTCAGTAACGATAACAAAATTGGCAACTCAAGAATGCTCTGCTCCACTGCCTTGTACAAGAACATCATATGCATGTAAGGTACAGTGTTTTCCATTATAAATGTGTGTGCACGAAAACTTCCTATTATTAAACAGACATTAATCTAACCTTTATCCATTGTCATAGGCTAGTAGTTTTCAGATTAGAAAACTTGCAGTACACCTACACTGTCTGTCACAGAGAAGCAGTGCATGACTAAGATTGTAGTGGTTCAGTGGTTCACAACCTTTAAAAAAAAAGTTTGAAAAGAAATGTCAGAATTGTGTTGATTTTTTTTCATTTGTCAGCCTTTCCTGCCATTTTGCAACCCTTAATGCAGTGATCCCTTGTGTGGGATTCAAAGGTTTGGAATTACTGCTGTAGATCAGGCTAATTTTCATCAAAGGGAAGTGCATTTCCATTAGAAACTGTGAAGTGAATCCAGACAGTGTGTACGATATGGTGCAGTATTTTTTTTGTAACCACACAAAGATATGCCAGCACACAATGTGTTATGGTTTTATTCCAGTCTCTCTTCCTGAACCAGTCCACCAGTTGCCCTCAGGCTTTTCTTCCTGTTTAAGACTGGACTGGGTGGGAAGATGGGCAGATAAGAGATTGCAGATTATATTTAAGGTGCACTTGAGCTGCTGCTTGTTGCATTGATTTTCATAGAAACTAAATGTAAAGTGAACTGATACTTAACTCTCTTATTTCTTTATATGTTGCATTCATCTTAAATTATGATTATGATTTGTGATGGTCTAAAATGAAGCCAATGTTTAAGTGACTTAAACCTGCTATTTTTCAAATGGCCAGCAGGTGGCAAGTCCATTGCAAAAAGTGTGAGAAGTCTATGAGAAAATTACTTTGATTTAAATTATTACAGCAATAAACAGTTTCCTGATTAATTTATTGTATCAATGGCTAAATGTTCTTCCATACAGCATGATAATTATTTTGTAAAGTGTAGTTTCATTTAGAGTAGGCTATTATAAATCAGGGCATGCTTTTGGGCGTGGCTACCTTGATATTGACTACTATGGAGGCAACATTGATTAAGTAACACAACTTGTAGTCGTACGGCTGCTGCGCCGCTATTTACTTTGTGTTTTCTGTTCATTAAAGTTAATTGTAACATTTTTGTCGCCCAAAAACACTTATTAAACATCCTCAGATGTGTTGGATGTGCCGTTTTTCTTCTGGTAAGTGAATAGTTTTAACTGTCCGAAATTAGTATTAGCATAAGCAGTTTTGCAGTTAACGACTTGAATTTAAATGTCCCGTGCTAACCAAGCTAGCATCTACCTCCAAAAACCCAAGATGGCGACACTCAACTTGCTAAACAGCTGTCCACAAATCCATCATGTGATATCACGGTGACCACATCTGTATTTTTTTTCAGTCTTATATCTTGTTATTTGTTCATTGCGGTGCTCTGCGTTGCTCAGCTTTTCTCTGTTGTGTGCAGTTTAACTCTGCTTGGACTGAAGCCTACTCAAGCCTGTGTAAACTCCAGCAGTTGGCTCCACCTGCTCCCTGTAGGTTGCAATTTTGTGTACCCAAACTATGCTTGTGTGTACTTTTGTGTGTCCTGTCTATGCTTGTTTTTGTGTGTGTGTTTACGTAAGCGTGAATGCATAAGTGTGTGTGTGTATGTGTATGTTTGTGTGCTTGCACTCAAAGGAAATGGAGATATCAGTGGCCTTTCTGGGCCATAGAGATAACAGTGTCTCTGCATGGTTTAAGACCAGCTGAGTCACTTCTAGCACTGAATGAACTCCAGCCTGCTGTGACCCAAAACCAGCACAGCCCATTTTGAGATGAAAAATCAAGACACACTTTCAAATAGCTCAGTTCAAATACAGAATTATGACCTGCTCTTCTTTGCATATCTCCACCTCTCCTATCGCTTCTCCACCTCCACTAAGTGCACAAGTAATAGCAGCCATTTTTCTTCATAGCATGTCAGCAATGTAATTCATTGCCTCATTTATTTTTAGACATAATGCAATTACTGTAAACAAATGATATTATTGCTGATACAAGCAGTACACATGTATAAATCTCACTTAATATTAAATAATAGAGCCTATTTTCATTATTCATGCATTGCATTTTATGTCTCCCAGACCACAGAGTTGTGGTTTCCTGTTATTTTTATACTGTGTGTAAAAAGCTCAGACCTTCAGCCTCCTCTGAATGCTTTGTTTGTAATGTTTTTCTCATCAAGATAACATCAGATAATTCATGTATGTCCACAAATTGCTGTCTGTTGGTAGTCTTTGTTACTAACTTTTTTTTCCATGGGTTGTTTGTATCGCCCACTTGTATATTCCAGTTTGTATTTGAGCTTGAATGTGTACAGATGAAATAGAGATGTGTCTATATCGTTGGGAAGGGGTGGAGGGTGTTAAAGAGACAGAAGCTAAACAGATAGGTTGCATAAAGATACATATGGAGACTTTAGAAATGTAAATCATGCAAAGATATTCCTGTAAAATCCCAGGATATAAATTTACCATACACCTTGAAATATGCATGTCACATCCCCTTTTTTCATCCAAATTACTCAGTTATAAGCTGGCTTTAATTATAGCATAGACATGTATAAAATGCATCTTAATACATTTTATTAATCCATATTTCACATAAAGACAAACCGCTGTATGACAAAGCATTCAAGCGATGAATCAGACAGAAAAAATGAGTTCCCTCACAGATAATATTTGGGGTTTGGATTATTATTCCAGTCAGCTTCACCCTAAAACCACTCTGAGTCAGCAACAGAGATAGAAGGTATCAGTGCTGCTTCATATATTGGATTCTTTTGTATTACTGTGTGTTATCAATTACATTTTATAATTTCATTTCATGTATCAGAAGACACTGAGATCATAGCAAATATTCATGATTTCTCGCGTACAGAGTAATAATAGATATTTGTTATTCAGAGAAAAAAAATGCTTTTTTGCAGCTCTGTAAAATTCTCTGAGGGTGTTATTTTGCAACCCTTTTGGGTGGTGCGACCCCCGCAACCCAATCCTATCCTCGTGTCTTATTACTCTAATTTATTCAGATTACTTTCAGACTTGATATTGCACAATTAGTTAGTTATTATGAAGCTGGCAAACTGTGGAATATTTAATATGCCTCTTCACTGAAGTCAAATAATGAACCTTGCTCATTTTCCACATGTGCTGAATGTCATTTTCTGTTGTACTTTGTATCGATAAACTCCATCATCAGTGCCACCGAAACAAATTTGTCTATATTCAAAAAGACTTGTGATTTGATATTTCATACATTTGTTGCTTTGGTTCATCTTACACCTTTCCTTCTGTGAAACGTTTGCTTGTCAGTGAGTTTTATGAGCTTGAGTCTCTGTATGTACTGGATAAAACAGTGGAGACTTTGAAGTTTAAGTTCAACAGACCTTCAGTGCGTTCTTTTTGTCTCACTCTGTGCATTTTGTTAATTTTGTGCGTCTTGGTCAGTCAAGCATTAAGATATAGGGGAGGTATGAAATGGTGCAAAAAAGTCAAAGGACAGATTTGTTTGTGGCCAAGTTTTTGCTGACAAGTTTTTATTTTACTACAAACATTATTTTCACCACTGCAGCTTACAAACATAGTGTAGCTGCATGATTCACATTAGTTTTCATACTGTACTAATCAAAAGTTTGGACACACCTTTCCGTTCGCATGCATGAGAAAGTAATTACATAGTGAATTACAAAAGCAACAATTAGCAGTTGTTTAAGACTGTAAATGGACGACACTGAGATTTAGCATGAATACCAGAACATACAATATTAATATGCAATTGTTCTTTTTGAAAACCAAGTGAAGTGTAAATGTTTTTTTTTCTTCTCCATAATCAAAAAGCTTAAAACATAAATAATACACTCTCTGCTTTCTGAGAGTTTAACTAAGGACTGCTAATTTATTAATGACTAACGAGGTTTAGACTTGTGGTTTTGAAGTTTGGTATATAGAGATATATTATGGTTGGATACTGTGGGCAGGATGAACACTAGATGGCAGCAGTGTGACACAGTGGCTCTTGGCTTGGGTGGGCCCTTCTGACTCTGAAATGTTGTTTTCATTCACAGAAACATGATGACCAAAATGTGAGAATCATAGATGTCTAAGCCATTACTAACTGTTAATATGGTCAAGGGACAGTGCAAAGACCTTAAATGTGCATCCTGAATAAGCATGGCGCATTAATGTTTGTGCATCAGACTACCAGAGCCTTGCAGTCCTTTATACTCGTCAGTATGGCTGATTTAAATGTTAACGATGGAGGAATGAAGCTTTTTCTCCTGTTGACACTGCCTTTCATGTTGAGATGGCTTGTAGACATGTACACTTGAAAGGCTCTTGTAAATGCACATAAAACGCACAAAACAAATTCATCACATCTGGCGCTTGTCAGCTTCTCCTCAATTGCACACAGAAAAAAAAAATCTCATCAGATATGTGCCGTTAGGCTCATTACAGGTTGTGAATGGCTGTAAGATGAAGCTATGTGACGTTTGATTGATGCAACGCTTGACCGAGTCCCACAGGAAATGAATGTGAATCTGCAGTCATGCACTTAAAATGAGAACCTCCCGAAAATGTAATTTCAGAAGCCATTTCCTCCAATTTGAGCCATTATTGAATGGACGGCAGGCCTCATGCTCTCAGGTTGTGTATGGTAAGGTTGGCCTGGTGAATGCATTTCTATGTCTGGTCTGTGTGTGACAAAGCTCGTGCTGTGCTTGTGTTCGAACATGTAGCTTGTTTGTTTTCATTTTACACATTTTTGATAGATATTACCATTGTGAGTTTGTACTTCCTCTAGAGATGGAAGGGGGAATAGGAGGGCGGATAAAGACAGGATAAAGATCAGCCTTCCCGATAGCAGGTTTGCACTATTCCCGGGAGTAGTTCAAGCTCTTGTTTGCAGTTCTTCCCTCATTAGGAATTCAATGCAACCCAGAGACCCTCCAGGGCACAGCCGATCACACAGCAACACCTCAACTTATCGTGTCTCACCTAGCCTCACCCTTCTCTCCTCTGCTTTCCCCTCACCAAAGATAATTCATTTAAGCCTGACTCCATCCCATCCTGCTCTGACTCGCTCTCTCTTTCTGCTTTAGTATAATTCCATGAACTACATCTTCTCCAACTCTGATGGTAATATTTTAAAATGTAATATATTCATTTAATACAACCCAGATAGTGCTATTGTTTGAGTCTTTGAACTCTACTTCTCTACTCCTGAAACTCTTCTCTTCTCTTCTCTTCTCTTCTCTTCTCTTCTCT
>JANJYP010210382.1:0-10733 GCA_024605115.1 Rastrelliger brachysoma
TTTGCTGCATAAGGGGTTAAGAGGGGTAAGAAGCATGTTAAGTATTCATGGCATGAATATTCTATCAAAACCGTCCAGAGAACATACTGATCACAAGCTTTTAAATAACAAAAATTGCAAGCTGAGCATATTGAGTCAAAGGGTCTTCTAATCTATTATGCTACCAATAGGTGAACAAAAGTATCAGTACTGTACTATATTACTGTCTCTGTGCGCTACAATTTAATGATCATGTCAGCATTTCTGTTCAAAGGCCTCACTTCTGATCAGATAAGCCTCTCGTTTCCTCCCCTTATTTGAATTCCCTTGAACTAGAAAATGGATCTTCCCCTGTCTATTGAGGAAGTGAAAGGGGATCCAAGAAGTGCTTTTGGAAAGGAATTCTGATTAACAGCATAAAAGAATATTCAGTTCCACTGAAAATTACTGGGCTAAGGAAATTTTGGAGTAGAGCTGAAGTAGTAAGTGGACCAAGCCGATAATCATTCTGTATTAAAACTACAGTGTTTGTTCTTGCCTGTTAGGGTTGTACTGGGTGGTGATAAGGATAATGATAACATGAAAGTGTGATCAATTTGATAGACTGTGTAGGCGAAACAAGCAGACCAGAATAAAGTTCAAGGAAGATGTTGAATCTCTCCATTAAAAGTGAAGGTTCAATAAGCGCAGTCAGCCAAATAGCTTCAGAGAACGTTTCTGTTGCTCATATTTTTTTTTTATTTCTTTGTTGCTAGTTTGATCAGCAACAAATTAAATGGCCTCGCTTTTTTATCTCCCCCCTCGTCTTNTATTTCCTTCATCATGTTGCTAGTTTGATCAGCAACAAATTAAATGGCCTCGCTTTTTTATCTCCCCCCTCGTCTTCTTTGTTGGGTCTGACCTTGAATGTGTGCCCATTAAACTACCAACACTCTGACAAGTATCCATCTCAGCCTCAGGGAGCTGATGCACAAAGATAATGAATCAATTGTTGCCTTTATCCATGATCCAAAGGTATGATAACTGAGGATTGAGCCTGTTCGCCTGAGAAACTCTTAAACCTCAAGGGACAGACTGTAGGCTACAACAGAAGGGTAAACTGATGCAGGAGGAGGTCACTGTCTATTTTCAACAAAACTGTATTGAGTGTGTCCACCAGGAACTTCCTTTCAGATTGATGCAGAGTGTGTGTGAGTGTTCTTGTTACAGTAATATTCTTATTCAGTGTTAAAAGATGACTATCTCCACTTAAAGCATCTAAAATCTAGGGCTAGGTATTGTTAAAAAAACTGATAATTCGATTTGATTTTGATACTTTAGGCCACGATTCAATTCAATATCTATTCGATTCAATATTGTCATATTCACAGTCTTGAAACAAATATCAGGTGAGTTACAAAACCTAGGAGAAATAAGTTAAACCATGCTGTAGGATCATTACAACCTACAAGTTTTGCTGATGAGTTAACACATGCTAATATAAATATGTAGAACAGTGAATAATAAAGTGCTTGCCTGAAAGTTTCTTTTTCTTAAAGCAGATAACTTTATTTGAACTTAAGACTAAGAACAGGGCACATTTTAAAGATTTTGATTTATCTATGTTCATATGTGTGAAGATTTCTTGGTACCACTGATGCACACTTCTAAACGGTATTGGTTTGCCTTTCCATGATAACTGTTACTTGCCTCTATAGCCACCTGGAATGCCAATGGTTTGGAAAAAACGTCAAAAGGAATAAGTGTTTTTTTGTTTTGTTTTGTTTTTTTTTGTTTAAAATTAGTTAGCTATGATATTGTTTTTTTTTTTTTTTTGTTTGTTTTGTTTTTTTTTGTTAATGACTCCAAAATTATGTAAAGGTAAGGAGTTAAAAATGGAATTAAAGTAAGGCAACAGCATGACATGGGCCTGGTCAAAAATGAAGACAACCTGGTGCCTTTTTTTGCCGTTCTCACTTGTTGTTTTTCCAAATAAAACAAATGTTTGTACTGCAAAGTAAGGATAATGATGTAATTAGACATAATTCCAATTCAGAGTTCTTCAGATCAAAGAATCCATTTGAAAAAGGGTATTCTTTCTTTTCTCTTACATGTGTGAATAGAGGGAGGGGGAGGTGTCTTGTGAGGGTGGCAGGAAGGCAGGAGGAGGTCAAAGACACACAGGAATTCAAGCAGCATCGCCAGCTTTCTGAATTTGTGGCCAGACTGGCATAAAACAGAACAGGAGGACAGCTTGACCTTCGTTTATTTTCAAAGAGAAAAAGACAGGTGAGAAATTAACTTGGATTTAATTCCTGTCTAGACAATTAAATATGCATGAAAATTGTCTCATGCTATACAGATACAGATGTAATTTACATCTACCTTTTCTTAGGTGACTGCTTTCCATAAGGTAAATGTCACAAGTAATTGTATGAGACAGTCCACTAGCAGCATTATTTACACAGTGGTGCTGTGGGAAACAAATGTTTTCTTCAAGTTCATGCTATTACTTTTGTAGAGAATGAACAAAGTCAGAAAGAAGCAGCAGGGCCAGAAGTAAGAGGTGAAAGAGGAAGAGAAAGAGCAGGGAGGTCCACAGCAGGAACAGTAAGAGAGGACACGTTTGTTAAGCTCATCTTTGAGCTGAGGAGAACTACGCATGTGGACATGAAATCCAGTGTTACTGTTTACACAAAAGTGTTGTAGAAAATAAGTTCATGTTATTACTTTTGTAGAGAGTGAACTGAGTCAGATAGCAGCAGGAGCTGGCCAACAGGGTGGAGATGAGAGATCATGCAGTTCAACAGCAACAGCAGGGCATCAAGTTGGAGGAGGGAGAGCAGTCGCAGCAGGGCAACAAGGTGGATGAGCTGGAGCAGTGCAACAAGGTGTGGGAGAAAGATCAGGTACTTCAACACCAGCAAGGCCAAGAAGAGAGGATGAATAAGGTTCAGGCAGTTTGGATTTTGAAAATGATCAAAACAAATGATGATATCCCAGAGTACTGGATAGGAGACAGAAAAAGAAAACACAGAACTATAGTTATTATTTGTATACCAAGGTAAAGCACTTGCAACTTGCAACAAAATGATTGCTGCTAGAGCAAAGATGGTTGAAAAAACATTATCAAGGTAAAGGTAGTTGCATCAGGATTAACAAAAAGTGCACAGCAACAGTCTCTCTGTAAGAAAATACATCACAACCTCAGACCCTCACAAAGCTCACAGCTGAGAGAGCAGTGGAAGAAGGTGAGTGAGAGAACAATGGAAACTGACTGCTAAGATTATGAAGAATCATTTTTTGACCACTGACAGGGTGTTAAAAACTGTCTATGAAATCACAAAATCCAGAAACAAACATAGACACCCCAGTCCTGAATGTATTAGACATACACACATCAGCAAAAAGACACACACATCAGCAAAAAGAGCTTCTGACATGTTTTTAATAGATATCTTAGTGACCCTTGCCACCACTGCAGAGGTTATTAATACACACACTGATATCTCATCAGGGTTTTGCAGAAGACATTTTAAAGGATCAGCTTGGTTGTATTATGTGTGATCATCTTCTGAAGAAAGTCAGATGTGGTGACCAAAGTGGTTAGCCAGTTTCCCAGCATTTTCATCTGACACAGTATGAACCACCAGTATAAGTAATGTACAGCCTCTATGATGTTTCTGCTAAAAAAAATGCCTATTATGAAAAACTTTCAATGCAAAATTATCCTGCTCTACACAAGTACTTTTTAGAGGTACCTGTGGTCCCAAATTGAATCTCCATGCAATGGATCATGTTTTGTGGTTTATGTTATTGTCTCTGTAGTCCAATCTTTGTTGTCAACCTAGGACTCATGTTCAATGCCTTGGAAGAACTGTCTGATTTCTCTCCCTTTCCATGAAAGATAGAAGTATACCACTTCACAGGGCAGATGTGTCACTAAGTCAACAAATTCAGCTATTGAAATCAATGGCTGCCTCTCCGGGTTTAAAGACAGAGGAGGCACAGCAGGCAGAGGATTTAAACATCTTTAAAACAGTTGTATTAGAACAAACAAATGTGAGACATGACTGTGCAATTAACCAGGGGTTGTATTTAAATACCCTGGCAGGAAGTCTTGAGTAAAGAAGAGAGTGTCTACTAGGCAAGCTGCTCGACAGAGACAAACATCAGTATTTCCTTGCCAGTATCAAAACCCTGCAGTCTTCCAGTTGGCCAGAAGAGTATGGTGTGAGAAATGCTGAAGCAGAAGTGTTGGAGCTCTACACTTACTTCAAGCTTGAGAATCGAGAGGCACAGAGAGGCATGAGAGACTACACTGACAAAGTCAAGGCCTGTGGTGAGAAAAGTAGGCCTCCAAAGGATCTAAAGCCTCTGTTACAAGCAGCCAACACACTTGTTGTCTCCACTGCAGATTGTGAAGGCAGCTTTAGTCAAATGAATATAAGTGGAATGAGGGCCACCCTGCAACTCAGAAGCGAATCAGCTTTGATTTCCATTAAAAGTATTGGTCCTTCTGTGAAACATGCCCCCCTCTCCCCCAAGACATTATGTGGAGTCTTGGCTATAGAAAAACCACGTCTTGGCAAGCAACTTCTAGGCAAGAGCACGTGAAAACAAACAGCTAAAACTCAACTATGAGCCAAGATGGAGCCTGTTATGAGCAGCTAAATGATAGTAGTGATAGTGAAGATTGGAGTCAGAATCTCGTACTATGCTCATATAATGGTTGTCACAAAGAACACACATTTGTTCAGTATTCATAGATTACAGTCCCTCTGCATGCTATTTCAGGGGTGTTTGTTTTCAATAATGTTCAAGTATCTTTTTTCTGAGATGAAGTTTTTTTTGAGTTTTTCCTCCAGGCACTAATTCATTAGACCTGGCTAGGATATAATGTTCTGTCTTCTATGTTTATTGTGTGTCTGCCATTATGGCAAAAAAAGAGGAGATACATGTTTTTTTAAACTGAAAGTTGTATGAGTTTATTACTTTACATAATAACAATAACAGTGTTATTAGTGTGTCAGCAGATAGATGAGCGAGGAATGCAAGGTTTTGTATAACGTCAAAACTAAACTGGTAATACAGCCAAAGCCAACCAAACACAACCATGGTGCTCTAATAGAAAGGGAGAGCACATACTGGGACAGCCAGGTCTGAAATACTCCTGGGAGGCTGGCCAGGTGCTCCCAGTTGCACTGATTAACTTTGCCTAACAGGGACCTGAAAGGCAACACAGACAAACAAGGGGAAAAACATACAGTGGGCATGATGAAAGCAGGAGGGCTGTCGCAATATTCTTCAGGGAATTTAGATAGCAAAAAATTCCAAGGGTCGTCTGGGTCATGTAACTTTAAATGGACTTGCTTGTAGTGTGCTGTGAGAAACATGAGAAAATCCTGCCTGAATAAACTCAGTCCACTGCATGAAATTCAAAGGTGTACTATTTACTCATTAGTAGAGAGATAAAATGTAAATGTGGAATTGGAAATGCTACAGTTATGGTTAAGGTATCCTGCAACAATGAATGTGTTTACGTGAACTTTAGTGTCCTGATTTTGATCAGGGTTTTTTGAGTATTCTGGTTTTGTGTTTGAGCAAGTAAACACCATATCCCGACGTCAGAAATCAGGATAAGCCCTTATCCCGAATTTGAGAAACCAGATTTTGCTGCCTGCGGAACTCCGAAAGAAATCGGGATACTGGTGCATGTAAACAGCTTACCTTGATATTTGAAAGCCACCCACTATTTGCACAACTGACATAATAGATGTTACCATGGATGTGTTACAAACAAAATGACAGCAACAACAAGAGCCTAACCCTCTAACCCAATGAGGTGTATAAGCCATATCTGCAGTGCGATGTTGGCATGTAATAATGTTACGGACGCTATGTCCCAGAGAAGTCTAATTTTTAATCTGATTTTAACAGATTTCCAATTTGCCGCACTTCCTGTTGTAAACAACAACAACATTTATTGTAATCAAAACTTGGGATACTGGTATTTATCATGTATACGGAGATATTGAATAACCAGGTTTCTCAAAATTCATCTAAATACCATATCCTGAATTTTATCAAAATTGGGATAATCCTCAAAATTGGGATACTAAGGTCCATGTAAATGCAGGGGTACATGATATGTGTGTTTGTGTGTGTGTGTGTGTGTGTGTGTGTGTGTGTGTGTGTGTGTGTGTGTGTGTGTGTGTGTGTGTGTGTGTGTGTGCGCACGCGTGCGTGTGCGTGTGCTTGTGTATGGGTTGGTAGCATGGGTTGTTGCCATTAGGCCATCTCCCCTGTTAAAAATTAACAAATCACCTACAGTCTGACGTCACATTAGTGCCTGCTTTGCTGAAACCCATAAAAACTGACTGGAGGTGCAAGCGTCTGTGGAGAGAATACCAGTTGTGGCCCCATCTTATATTTGGATGCTGCATATATATGGTTTCTTGTTGGAAATTCTCTGAAACATGAGAATTTTCAGGAGAAGTCAATCAAGTTCATTCAATCAATTATATACAGCACTGGAGATTATTTTGGAGTACGCTTTCCACGCAGAGCATACCTAAGTGAGTCCCTGCTTATCACCAGTACAAGCTTTGCTCTAATTCAACTAGTACACAGTGCATTGCCTTACATTTGATTTTCAACAGTCTGCACTCTATTACTTTTTACTGCATACCAACACATGATGATGAATCTACATTTATGCAATGCAATTATTATATCACATGTTGGGTACAAGATATGCTGTGATTCAATTACAGGTTATAATTGATGTGTGTGCTTAGAGAAACCACTGGGTAACACTAACAACATCTAAACTGCAATTCATAAAACAAGTCAATAAAATTCTCACAGTGGGATTTAACTGTGACCCTTAAATCTCTCAATTTCTTCATGGTGTAATATCATCTTATACTACAGTGTTGTGAGGTTGTTATTCTGTACCGACAGAATACACTTATACACTTACACTTATTCAATTTTGTATGAGCCATTAGAAATGCAACAAAAAATTATGAATGTGAGAAAGTGCAGGCATAATTATTTAAAAGAGCTTGTAATGCACCAATCATATTTTGGATGCATTTAAGTTGCATACTTTACATGTTTATTTTCAATTAGTTAATTAGTTTGTTCCTACATTTTATTATGTGTAACATATATATAGATATAAACATTGGTCCTGTAATCATCATTATTATCGGTGATGGCTTATTGTCACCAGTCACTTATGTAATTGCTGCTAATTTACTATTTTACATTTTCTGTGTTTCATTATGCACACTGAATAGAGAATACAGAGGTTATTAATGGCCGTGAACCAAAAAACATAGTGTCCATTTATAGTGCTGGACTATAAAACTATTATTGGTTACAAATAAATGCCTCCTTCCTCTCTCTTTTCTGATTGCAGTATGTTTATCATAAAATTATAGCAAACAAGTAATTAAAGCTAGCACTTTATTAATGTATAGTTATTGCCATAAGTTCCAAAGTAAAGTGGTCCGCTTATAATTGGATCATGCAGAACACATGTTTTTGTCAGATGTGAACAGAACCATTGTGAAGATTATGACAAAAGAGGATTAATTTGCATTCAGACATGACATTAACATGTGAGGCAGCTGGATTCTCAAGATCACAACATCACTTGAGAATCCATCACCGGTGGTTCTGAGCAATCAGCATCCTATGAGGATTCTTGTGTGATCTCATGATCTCACAAATCCAGCTGCCTCATAAAATAGGCAGTGATAGACATTGATAGACAGATGGTTTATTCAGTCACCTGCCAAGTATTATTTGAAAGTGCTAGTCCTTTTTCTAACAGTTTCCAAGGATAATTTATCAGATGGCTCTGTGTAACAAACCATCTGGTGTGCTAGGTTAACTTCATATGAGAAAACAAACAAAACTCAAAAAGACCAACTGCTGATTGTAAAGAATACCATATTGGTTTAGATGTTAATGGTATGGTATTGTTGGTATGGTGCTGGTATTGTTATAATAAAGTATTTTTTCAACCTATACTGTACAATGTACTGTACATATTTTCATTTGTTGCAATGCAGGTTGTTGGCCATGTCTCTATTACAGCTGTAGTTTTTTTTCTACCTTAATTAAAAACACTTTATGTAACCTCCTTACAGAGAACTTGTCATTGTTAATCAAACTCTGGATATTAAAAAAATCAAAACTATGATAGCTTTTTCAAATGTCCACACCCATCATACTTAATAGTTTTGACAGTTTTGAACAACAGCCCCACAGACATATCAACTCTATGAGAGGACAAACAACACTCCAATCAACACCTGTCAACCCTGAATAACTGTCACTGAGGAATCAACACTTATAAATACTGGAAAATGTTTTGTGATGTAGATACATGAATGACTATGGTTTTGAATCACCTTGATTTATACAGTGACCATCTGTCATATTGGCAGGCCTCTGTGATTTGCAGGTGAGGAAGAAGCTCACCCTGAGAGGAAGCCATACACTGTCTTACATGACGTGACAGTGCCCACTGACTCAGACTGTCCTGCTGGGCTAGCTGCTGGTATTTGTGGCATGCAGCTTGTGTGGAAACAAAGCTGGGGAAGCTGATCAAACAAAGTCATCCAGCAGATGTGCCACTCCTTGCCAGTTAATTCCTGCATGCATTGTGTATTCAGTGTGGTTGATGTGTGTGTGTGTGTGTGTGTGTGTGTGTGTGTGTGTGTGTGTGTGTGTGTGTGTGTGTGTGGTTGTGTGTGTATGAGATAGACCTGCAAAATGTGCTTTTAACTGTTATGTTCTAAAATATCCCTTAACACTCATAGTGTGTCTAACATTCAATAGTGAATAAATAGTCCTAATATAAAATTACCATGGGTAGACTAAGCACACCCTATTTGTGATAATGTACTGGTATGAAATGAAAATTTAAAGCTTAAATAACAATCACACAACATATGTAGTTTTGCAGTACTACCCATGTGTCCTGAAAATAGAAATGATTCAATTAACATAAAATCATTTTGATAAAATTAATTGTTTAAGCAATTGTTCACAAAAAAATGTTGCTTGCTTGCAAATTACTTCACTCTCATTTCCTAGTAGACATGAACACTATCTGTAATTAATTTGAAGATATCACCTTGAGATTAAAAAAAAAAAAAAATGTTTTGGACATTGTAGATGAAACAATTAATCAAAAATTGTGAAAACAATTGGCAGATTAATTGATAATGAGAATAATCATTAGTTCCAATTTTTCTAATTTTCTATCAGCAATATCAGTATTGAGTTATTCCATCTTGCAGATTATAGGCACTAAGTCAAACTGGTAAAAAAATGAAAAAGATAGTGTAATATAAACCATCTAATCTTCTAACTCATAATTAGGTACATGTGAAAAAATGTAGGGTCTATAAGAATAATGTTTTGTTAAACTCTTTGTTGCATTTTTATATGCAGTCATTTAATGCTGATCATATAGTTCATGTCCAGGTTGTCTTTGGCAAAAATATAATTTAAAATAAGACTTTCGATTATCCATTTATACTGTGAGGCTAAGGGAATGTTTAATGAGAACTGTCAAACATTACATTTTTATAATGATCTCAACATTAGGACACCTTTGCCTGCGTCCCATGTGGTTGTTAATGTTCTGTTCTACGATGGTATCCACAGCTTGATAACAGGTTTGAGAATGCATATAGCTAGAAGTCAGAACATATGTAAAGTCAGTAATTCAATGCAAATAAATTCAAACTAATAATGAAACAAAAAGCTTTAGTCAAAATTGATTTTTGATTGTCGGCTAAGTCATCTGATGGGATTTTCTGCTCAACTAGAGCTTTGATAACACTTGTAGTTTTAAACCGATCAATAGCAGAGTGGAAACTGAATTTTCCTTTGCAATAGTTTACTGCATGAGTAGTCAGTTGTCATGAGATTACAGCTCCTTGGTTCAAATTCCTAGACGTATCCTGTGTGGGTGTCAACACTGTTCTAACTTAATACAGGCGATGGGGCCCTGCTGAAGAAAAGCTTTCAAGGCTCGATAAACCATTTTATGGCCATGCATCTATATTTTGATTACAATTTAATCTGACTGCCCTGTGACAAGAGGAAGGACCAAAAATGAACATTTAGCCACTTTAACCAATACAAATATATAGTTTTATGTGTATGCAGTGGCAGAATAGACCAGCTTGAAGAAACCTAAAGAAATGTGTCTTGTTATTGACGTTACAAACTATTATTTTTGAGTCAAGCCATTTGCCACTGGAAGATAAAATTAAATATGTATAAACTCCAGTTGCTTTCATCTTTTTCAGCAAATCACCATTCGTTGTGTGAGTGCTGCCATAGTTACATTAGTTTCATTATGTGACTGCCAAACATTAATCATGGAAGCAGATCACTCACTCAGCATCCTTCTGGAACAAACTGAGTTGCTGCTCTTTAAATAGAATAAGCGTTGTTTAGTAATATAAGGCCACAAATTCCTGAGAAAGGGAATGACATTACATATAGGAATTTACATTAACTTTACATTCACAGTTTGAGAAATAGGAAGCAGACATACAGGGCAACTCGGTAGTGGACAGTTATCAAGCTTGCTGGCTCAGGGAAGTTGGCCACAGCTGAGTTTGTCATGATCATTGGCTATAAAAAGCTAATCAAATTTTCATGCTTCTTTGTTTCCCTGCTGATGCAATTTTGTCTCATGAATAGTTGTACCTGGCAAGTGGAATTCATGAGGAGTT
>JANJYP010210543.1:0-10172 GCA_024605115.1 Rastrelliger brachysoma
CACACACACACACACACACACACACACACACAGATAAAAAGACTTTATTGAAGTACATAAAAAAATTAATGAATCAATAAAACAATTTCTGCAGCTTTGTACACCACATTTTTTAATGTCTTTTCCTATTTCTATTTTATGATTAAAGTCTTTTATCGCTGCTGACACACCCAGTAGTAGGTCATGTTTTTACACAAGTGCCTTATTTAATGTGTGTGAGATTATTACTAATGTTTTTTATTATTAGTATTATTATTTAGTCAATATTTTAGGTACTGTTCATGCTACCTATGCTCAGTTCTTCTGATGAAAGCAAACAAATGAATAACACGTGTCGCTCTAGATGGATTGAATCTATACTTGAAGCTATCTGTATATATACTTTCATTTTATTGCCATGAAAATTTGCTTTAGCAGGACTGGCTTAGGCTTTTCTATCAAAATATTTGACTCTTACTGAAATAAAACTGAACTATCTGTTTTACCTCTTTATTTTTGGTATTACTAACTCAAAAACCCTCTCAAGTTTTAGCTTTCATACTGTTCATATTGTTCACACTGTTAGGCTGCTATTCTAGTGAATCTATCAACACACAGTGTCTCACACCATCCACACACACCCACACATAGTCTCAACTCAACAGAAATTCTCTCAAACACATATATTCCCTCCCTTCTCTCCCTCTCTCTTTCACACATACACATACACACACACCCTGGTGGGATTAGTTTGGTGAGCACTGCCTCAGAAATGAGTGGAGGTTTTCTGCAACCTGTTATTAAAACTGCTGACACCTCCACATCCAAACCTTCACTGGAATATCATTTGTCTGAGGTGTAGTAAGCAGCCATGGACATACAAACCACATAGGCTCTGTTCACACCAGGCATAAACAGGCATCTTACTGTAGGTGAGCCAATCACAAGTCGACAGCTACTGTATAAGTACAGGTGTGAAGTCACCCAAGACACATTGGGGCACATTGCGATCCAATCATTCATACAACATTCAGGGATGATCTTAGTTGCATATGGCCACTTTCTTTTAGCAGTATTTATTTAATATCAACTGACATCCTTTGAATGACATATTTGAAAATGAGTTATGTGAGAAATATTTTAATCTGTGATAAATTCACTTCTTAGTTTCTATCAGGCAGCCAGAAAAAAAGTGCTGGCTTCAATCAAACATTAAAACACTAGAGAAATTTAAAACAATTGGCAAACTTGACCCGTCAGGAAACCCTTTTATTCTTTTGGATTAAAATATTCACATATGTATGCAAGTACTGTTTGCCATGATAGACTTTAAATTATCAGTGGAAATCAATGATCAGCTTTTTTGATAAAACAACATTTGAAACAAAAACACTAATAAAAGAAAATGTCAACCCCACATAAACCACTTCATCAAAAACTTAACACTACACACAACACCCAAAATAATACATGGTCAGCATTTATTGGTTGAACACAGATTGGATTGGGACATTAGAAGAAAAAATGACATAATCTAGTCTTGTTCCATCAGTGGGGAAAAAAAGTTAAAGCGAAACTTGAGTTTGTATTTGGTCATATGAAAAGCAAATGTTTTACTCTATACTTCAGTGACAGAGAGACTAAAAAAATTCCAAAAGCCAACACTAAAAATCAGATGAAGGGAGCAAAATCATGGACAAAAAAGACACTCTAGAAATTGACAAAATATGCGCTGTGATCTCCACTGCCTGTTCAGGGACACTGCAGCCACACAGGTGCAGAACTGAAAAGGCACAAACATCATACAACATGTTCTGTCTACTGGCTGCTGCAGTTAGTCATCAGCACACACACATAAACAAAGTGCCTTATTCATTTTTTTCTAGACTTACAGTAACAAGCTCTAGTGATCTGATCAAAGTTAAATTAAGATTTGTCCAATAAAGCTTGATGCGGGAAACATCACAGGAAAATGTGGCACTTTTATTGAAGTCATTAATTTTCGCTGCAGGGTGTCAGGTCATGTCTGTGGGGGTTTTGGAACATGGAGCAGCCACCTAAGCATGAAATGATCAGCCAGGATTAATTACTGTACCTGCGGCATTCGACTTTCCCTCTGCCTCCTCTGCCTCAGGTCAAGACTGCCTGCAGTATTACCTGATCAGTTTTTACTTTTACTTTCCTTCCACTACACCTCTGCCTTCATGATGATGACTTTCATACTGTAGAGTGCTAGACAGTGTTGGTAAAAGTTGAATTTATGCAGGTTGAGACATAGTAAATGTGCAGTCACTTCTCTACAGCTGACATTCAACTCTTCAAAATGTAACCAGCTTCAAATTCAAGGTTTAAAGGTCAATATTTTTAAAGCAGTCTTCATACTGACATATGATTCTCTCCTTTGTATTGATGTATTGATCAATTGGTTCAGCTGTATGAGTTTCAATTTTCAGATTTCATGGACACAAGCCATCCCACAAGTTTCCAAGAGCACTTTGAAGGACCAATTGATAAAATGAAGATTTCTGTTTGTTTAATTTTTAGTAGAACTGGGGATCAAAATGAGTCACCTTTAAGAGATTACAATACTGCTGACATGGCAGTACTGCAGATTCCCTTTCTGGGGGCACATGACGTTACTGGGAGTACCCACTGACGTAAACTCTGTAATAATGGTTCATAAATAATATTAAATGATAATATAAAATAATATCATAATACAATTATGAGCACATCATGTATAATAGCTTTGTGCATCAGTTTATAATGTAATAACTTATTACACTATGAACCTTACTTGTGCAAGTATCAAAATAAAGTAAATTGAATAAATATGGTATGCTTCTTGATTATCTCGTGGCCACAAGTTATTGACGCTTTTTTTTTATTTTTTTCAAATGTCACCAGAGGGGCTCAGTATGTTCTATATAAAACTTAAGTTTTAATTTAGTACCAGTAGTTTTGGCCTTTTGAGAAGACAGTTACAGTATGTGCAATATGGGACAGCCCATTTTGGTAATGTACACACATCCAACCAATGTTGGGGTCGTGAAATTAACCACAATGTTTTAGGTTCAAATTTGTGAATCGATGAAATCAAATAAGAAGTTAATGTACTATTATCTTACAACATATTCGGAACATCCTCAGAAATAAGACTGTGTGCCTGCAAATAAGAGGAAAGACAGAGGAGGAAATGTACTCTAATGAAACAACAAAAGTGTTGTTCTTATAAGATTAATTAACAAAACAGCTACACAAAGGATCAAAGCTTGTGTTATTGTGTGCAGTACACCTTCGATGAATATCCTCCAAACTATCGGCCTCTCTTTGTTTCATTTTATGGCTTTTTGTTGCTCATAATGTAAACAGACTGCTGGTCAGGGGCTGTAGATGTAAATGGAGCTTGTTGACTGGGTTTAGGCTTCCTGCAGCCTAATATAGAACCAGGAAGTGTAATACATAAAAGAGGGGCTAATCAGTGAGTGTTTATGGCAATGTGATTTAAAGTCTGCAGTTTGTTACCTGAAATTCCTGAAATGTTTCCCAGAGTGGAGAATTATGTGTGACAAAGGAGGACGGAAGAACATTTTTAGGCTGTGAACAAAGTCAGGTATAAATCATCAAAAGTTCTTGAAATCTGAATCAGTCAGGAACTCAAGTCGTCTTTTTTTTTTTTTTTGCTTTGTTACATTCATGTTCTACTTAAAAAAGTATGATAGTTCATACAGTTTGCCCTTTGTGTTTAACTGCTATTAAAAAAAAATGTAAAAAAACAAAAAAAAAAAAAAAACAAAAGTAGTACTGAAGTTCAGCTTCTGACTGATCCTGATCACAACTTACCAGGAACTCTTTTTCCTACAGTTTCTCCCCCTTTTAGGCTATGAAATGTAGAGGCCACAGTAGTGTCTTCATTTTCTTGTTTGGTTTGATGAACAGTCCAAAACAGATATGTATTTCGCTCTCATACATGTTAAAAGAAAACAGCAAACACATGAGAAGCTTGCACCAGGAAATGTTTTGCATTTTTGCTAAAAAAATCACTGAAGTGATCATATGATTATCAATATAATTGTAGATTAATTTTCTGTTGATAACAACTTTGCATTATGCCCTTTTTTTGACACGTCAACATATTTTAGGGTCTTTAATTTCAAGTGACTCCACTGATGTGTCTCTTTTTGTGTCCACTGGCATCTTTTTCACTTTAAATTTTGTCTTTACTCTAAAATTGTCTTTGCATTCAGTGTAACTTTTTTCTTTTCTCAAAACTGATGAAAGATAACATTATCTAAGAGTGACATTATGTAACAAAGTATGTCACATTTTCCTCCAATACTGATGCTTATTTAGCAGTTTTCAGGAGCAGGACCAACTGCACTACTTTTGGTATTACCATAAATACCATAGACCACAACCATCCCTCCCACCAAACCAAAATTTAAATTGATTAGACCCAACATCCCACATGGGCAAGCACTTGGAAACCATGACAAAGAAAATCTCCCTTTTAACAGGAAGAAACCTCAGGTAGAAGCGGGCTCTAGGTGGGCAGCCATCTGCCTTGACTGGTAGGGGACGAGAGAGAGAGAGAGAGAGAGAGAGAGAGAGAGAGAGAGAGAGAGAGAGAGNTTTTTTATTTTTTGTCCTTTATTTCATATCTCATTGCATAATATATCAATAATAACAAATTTATATACAAAAAGAATAATATACTATGTTATAGGAAATCTAGAAATACAATGCAGGAAGTGCAACAACAAAACACCATAACCATACAAACCATACAAAAAATTAAACTCTACAATTATAATGCAGAAAGGGAGAGCAACAAAATCTGACTGAACCAGTGTGTAAAAATACAATGAAGAGCAGAAAAAATCTTTATGTAAATTTTGTAAAATTTGGACTCAGCATCTTGGGGGAAATATAGATCAAAGTCGATTCAGATAGAGGAGTTTCAACATAGTCGGTGGCCCTGAGAAAGAAGCATCACTCATAAAATGGCCACACAAGAAGTTTGTTTGTACGTACTGTGTGCTGAAGAGTGCTTATACATCGTGAAACAAAGGAAGAGATGGAGAGTGATAGGTCTTCCCATGGGAATATCTCTGGCATCATAGCTGTATGAGCTGAAAACGCTGAGGCAACTCAGTAGAGACGCACACTTGGTTAAAAGTGTTTATGGTGTTAAAATATTTTTCAGGTTAGTATCAGATATTTTAAGTGAAAATAGCAGGCATTTAGTCTTCCTTTCTTTTTCCAGCTCTCCTTCATCCATCTCCAGCATCAACTGTGACACCTCATTTTGTAATAATTTCCACATACTATTTGCTTTTGTCGTAATTTATTGAATTGTAAAGAGACTTTATGGGCACCCAGTATAATTTAATTCCAATGGGTCCACCTGTCCATATTTTCCAAAAAAGATGTGTAAATCTGTGGTAATAAGTGAGAATGAAGTTGGCTGAAAAGACAGAACTGGGTAATAATTCATAACCCTATTTCATTTTCTCTCAATCTTGCCTTCCTTTTATTTGGCTATCTTTCTTTCTTGCTGCATTATATTTCATTTTTCACAGTTGTGTAATTCATCAATCTGCAGTCTCCTCTCTTTCTCTCTTGCACACACACAGGTGTGAGCTATGAACCAGCCACATGATGACAGCATGGGTCCTCAGGCTTCAGTCTCATGACTCAGCTCAGCAGCTGATGATGGGCTGGAAGCTGTTATCATGCAATGTTTCTTCCTCTTGTTGTTCTTGTGCTGCTCTCAGTCCTCAGCATCATCTTGTCTGAAATGTACTGCGGTGACATACGCCATGTTCAGCCTGCATCCTATCCTGATTATGTAATTAAGTACTACAAATGACGACTTAAAAAACAAGGTACCAGAGAAATTAAACACAGACAGAAAAGCAATTGTAATTAAATTATAGAGTAAGTGACCATCAAATTCCCAAATGTTGCAGTATGAACTCATCGCCTTCGTATTCTTTCAAGTCTGAGACAGATACACATGAACAAATTTACCCAGTTATCAATTATGTCATTGCAAGTAGGAACATATAAAAACATTTAAATGTTTGTTCATTTTAACCCTATAGAGCAGACAAACGGTAACATTTGTGGAAAAAAACCCCAACATATATCCGATTTACATCCACACCTGGAACCTGTGAAATTTTCCATTCGCCTTTTTGGAACCAGCTCAGTACACAACAATTTGCTGTATGACACCTGTGAGACTCTAAGACACACGTTCTGGTCTAAGTTTATGACAAATACTCAGTGCTGGACTGACTCACACTCTGCATTGATGTCAGATGCCATTATAGTGCATTTTACGCCAAAGATATTAAAAAACTGATTACGTTGCTGGAGACTGAGCCTTTCTAATAATACAGTCTAGCTGTTTCGTCCCGATATACCCAATCATCTTCACTGTAATCTCATCTGAAGTCACTGTCTGTTATGACTCACCTGTAAAAGGATTAGGCCTTTGATGGATCATTGTAATAACTGTGACCCTGAACTCCAGTCACACTGCTGGTGACAACTGTCTGTCAGCACTTCCTGTAACAGAGAATTTTAAACAATGTGCTGCACAAATCATGGAAACTGCTGCGTCTTATGTCATCAGTACACATAGATAATTAAGTCAGTTGTTATATATGACAGTAGGAAATTCTCATACCTTTCTCATCTATTTTTAGCCCCAATTTTCTGATTACACGCCCGCAAACAGAAGCCTTTACAGACTCCAAGATCCTTCAAGAATAAATAGTGGAGCTTCCTTAACCCTTTACCACATGCCTGTGGTTAACCAGTACCATGTAGATCTTTTACACCACTTCTACTATTAAAGGTCATATTTCAGTAATACATGTTTTGGTAGACTGTTTTGACCAGTTTTGGTAATTGTGGTTATTTTAAACATAATTCTCGCTTCAAAAATCATACAGGTATACACGGCAGAGTGTACCTCCATCAAAATTTAGTGTCCTCCTAACCTCAAGGCACTGTGGCATATCAGTAGAGTGACATATCAATCTGATTGATTTTTATTTAATGAAAGAATGGAGAATGGAGTTGTACATGTATTTGAACAATAAGTGAAGTTAGTTTAGTTTAGATTTGATTATGGACACTGCAAATGTCCCTGTCGTGGGACTAATAAAGGAATATCATGTCATCTTAATTTATTCTGTAGGGACATGTCATAATATTCAGTTCAGTACAAAATGCTATTTACATATTTGCATATATTTACATATACAGTACAGTATCTCATAGGGTAGATATCTGTGATCAGAACAGCTGTTCTAATGAGGGGAAATGCAGTTACTGAAGAAACTCAGACAGTGAAGGACAATGTGTTTCTGCACACAAGGAAGGCAATGTTATATTAATATAGACATATGTATGGGCATGACTGATTGTTATAACTTTGGATTGAACCCGTGTAAGTTGTGGTGGTATCATGTGTTTTACTTTATAGTACAGTTCTCTGCATACAGTAGCCATGGCCTTTCCCATAGGATAATATTGACATAATTTGATTAGAAGTATGTCATGTCTAAATCCAATTTATGAATGTGTTCTAGCATAGCTTCTACAGCCCCTGCGCTATCATATTGCTTGTGTAACATGAGTGCTGGTGTTAAAGCCGCTGGCCTGCTTCCATGTGACACAGCAGATATGTTTGAGCTCACCACAGATGTTTTGTTTACACTAGCAAACCAAAGGGGCTAATGTTGTGACTATCACAGGAATATCTGTTCATCAGGCTTCAGGCTACCTGTGAAGGGCAATAAACAGCTCTAGTATTAACTCAACTGGGAGGTTTCTGATCCATGACATCTAGTTTAGAAAGTGAGAGGATACAGAGTGAAGTCAGTTACTAATGATTTTTTATGGATTGTAATTAAGTTTAAAAGAATTATGGCCTTAACGAATTCAGCTTCATCAGCTGACATAAATCAAGAAGTATGAATGAAGAAAGGGAAAAAAATCTCTTACAAGGTTGGAATTAAATGGTTTTTCATTTTTAACAATGAAACACCTATTTGCACCTATTTAAAAGTGACAACTGTCCCATTGTAAGTCCAAATTGTCATATAATTGTCATATAACAGGTTTGGCAGGATTCTGCACAAAAATAGCATGTCTTAAATAGGCTAGAATACAGTCAGAAGGAAGGTATGAGTTAAATCTGACAACAAACTACTGTTACAGTGCCAGGTTTGGATGGTATTATCACAAAGTGTTTGGGATGAGCATCTCCACAATAGCTTAGCTGTGAGTGTTTATTAGTGTGTGTATTTTTGCAGTAAACATGCTCAGGGGAATTACAGTTCTAGGTTTACAATTTAGTACACAGTCCCATGAGTCCCACAAGAGGAATATAAAATACAAACAACAAGTATCAACCATCTGGAGGCTATAGTGCATGAAGGAACAACAGCTTTATATTTCCCAACTACTGTGGTGTAACTTGACCAGCAAAATGATTTCTCATAAATAAACTTCAAATTACAAGTCTGGGTACTAAAAAGGAAGGTTATATTATGAGCATAAAAAAGTCAAAAATTGCTTTAAATGCAAGTCCCCCATAACAGAAAGTTCAGCTTGTTGCAGCTTTGTTTTACATGAAAGCTGAGAGCTTGTTTGACTTACAGTATTGTGTGCAGGCATATAACTTAAATTTTTTCTCTGACTGGTCAGACCATATAGACAGTTTTTTTTAAATATAGATTTTAAATTAAACAGCCTCATATCAAAAGTTTAGTATGTTAAAAAGTTTGTTTTTTTGTTTGTTTTGGTCATCATTTCTATTGACTATTTGTAAAGTATAGTAATTGAGTGGTGTGGCACTGTTGTAATGAGTCTAACCTTAAACACAAACCAGGCGATCAGGCTCTGAATAGATTGACAGGTTCTTTAAACCACTTCCTCTGGAGGTGAAACTGAAAGCGCTTGCACATGAGCTGTCAGTAATAATCCTTCTCTGCACAAGAGCATAGTAAACACTGAATCAGGAAGACTGCGATGAATGCATACAGACAGTTTGGGTAATTATATTGTTATATTTTCTCTTTCCAATAGTAAAATTGCAAGAGAGTTTGTTTAAACTCTCCCTGATCACCTGAGTGTTTCTTGCTCCTTGCTCCAATTGTTGGCTGTTTGTAGATTTAATGCATTGTGACAGAAGATGATTCTTTACCTCTATCCTTACCATTATCCTCCCTTCTATCTATCCTATCCTAACTATCCTCTTCATTGTTCTCTCCATCTTTTTATACCTGCTTCGTTCGTCCTCATAATCTTTTACCTCCTTCTCTGTTTGTCCCTCCATCATCTCATGTTTCTCTCTTCTGCTCTCATTAACCTCTTCCACTCCCCCAGATACCAGTGTCCTCAGCTGATGTTACTGTCTTTCAGAGGCTGCAGCGGGCTATGTTTTAAAGCTGCAATGACCATGCTATTCTTGTTGTTGCTAAATAATTCTCCAAAGTTAAAGCTAAAGTTTGGCAAAGGACAAAGTGACATGCCCATTCTCAAAGGGGTTCCTTGACTTATAACTTCAAGATATCTGAATGAAAATAGGTTCAGTGTGTGCTCAAGTCTCCCTTTTGCAGATATATCCATTTTATGCTAAATATTAATATCAGATACTATACAAATTCTAGCATGAAATATACTGTGTATTTCAATATTGCTGCATACATACCAAGCATCTTGCAATTGCGGAAAACTGAGACTCTTATGGATTAAATGAGCCCAACTGCGTGCATGTGTGATGATGTTATTCCCCACAGTAGCCATTTCATGTAGTGTACATTTTATTGAAACTACACTTCTCTCTATAAAATGACCTATTGAGACCTAGAGGATGATCATACCCTCATGAAACTTTTCAACTACACGCCACATGATATACGACTTTCCTAAGTGTACAGCATCTCAAATGAATTATCACAAATTAATTTTCATGTTCCTATATCTATGTGGCATATACTGCTGACTTGCTATCTATCTCTAAAAATCCAATGGTTATCAGGGGGGGTGGAAAGGGAGTGTAACGTCACCCTTAATCAGTCTCTTTTTTCTGTTCATCTTGCAGTATACGGTATGTTTCCATTAACTCACATTAACCTCTCCTCTCCTCTCCTCTCCTCTCCTCTCCTCTC
>JANJYP010210592.1:0-13282 GCA_024605115.1 Rastrelliger brachysoma
CATCTCATCCCTCTCAACATCTTGCTATCTGGCATACTATTTTTCTGACTGTTGAGCTGGCTCTCACATCCCCCATCTTCCCTCATACATAATTATATAGTCTTTCCTCTAACCTATTTAGCAGCAAAGGGATCACTGGGCTTATTACTAATTCATACATACTCCTCAAACAAAGAAGTAAAAGTACACACAGTCCAGGGGAGAATTTATCAAATTTATCCAGCTCCAATTGCTTACAATGAAATATGTTAACTTTTTTTATTAAATATTGCTTTCATTTGGATTGGTCGCAAATAGAAACGTAAGCGTAAGGTAACGCTATAATGAGCGTTTCATACTGATAAAACCTCAAGACCCAGCTAATGAAGTTGTTAGTACATGCTGCGCTCTGTAATTTATGAATTTGCACTGAAACAATTCATTATTACAGATCGTTCTGCTGATCAATTAAATGATAAGGAAACAAAGAAATCCTGTATGCTTGGTAATAATTCCAGCAGTCTCCATAGGATGAAGACAAATGAGCTAAGTGAAAAAAATTTCTCATTAAAAAAAAAGTGTTCCTTTTAAAAAATTGTAATGCAAAAAAAGTGATATATACGGAAGTCTACACCTCTGTGATAGCCTAGTTATCTGAGGTGATTACGTTTTGCCCCTATCTCCCTGCAAAGAGATTATTGGGTGGGTGGGGGGTTTAATACCTACACTAAATTGGCTGACTAGGTGGATGAGATTCCTCAAGCTCTTAAGCATGCTCTGAAAGAAGATTCTTGCACTTACAGGATAAGTCATAGCCTTTTGAAATTTTTGAAAGGAGTGTGGAGTCCACTCACCTATACTGTAATAATTTTAGCATTTCAGCTAGAAGTGGTGCAGCTGAGTGACACAGGAGTGAAAGCTCCCATAGGATTCATTCCATTAAGCCAATGGGGGCAGAGATGTGACTCCAGATATTGGAGACTTTTCAGCTCTACAGTAATATATCTGGCTGCACCCTAGTATATCCTTGAATAGTTCTCACATGACTTTCACTGATAAAAAGTTCTTCAATTTCTAGCTGTTTTCCTTTTTCAGAAAACTTGCACTTACCAGTTATATTTACGACAAATCATTAGACGTTATTCAAATTGGCACAAGCATAAGAAGGAAGACGATATGTGGATGCTGAACACGCTTGCTACATGTTTGCATAATNTAAATCATTAGACGTTATTCAAATTGGCACAAGCATAAGAATGAAGACTTGATATGTGGATGCTGAACACGCTTGCTACATGTTTGCATAATCTCGCATTAATGTTCCATATTCAGACTATCAAATTGAACCTGTTTAGAAGCAACAGCTGAGTTAACTATCTAAATTTGGTAAATGAATTAACTGTCACTAATCTCAAACTTTAGTCAGCTATATTTACACCACAATTATCCAGTGGTAAACTGATGATGTAGAGGTTCTTAGTCCCATATGGAGAGCTATGTCCATGTAATTTTGGTTAGCTACAACTGATTTTTTTTTCTCGCTTGGCTGTTATCCAAGGCATCAAAATTTTAAAATCACATTTGACAGACTATGACAACTAGACTAAACATCTATGTTAGCAGCTGTGTAAGGGGTACAGCAGAGTTTTGAGACACATGCCAAAGTCAGTATTCTTATATTGCTGTGCTGATGTTTAGCAGGTGTCATATTCACTTATTTACATCAGCCTAAACAATATGAGAAAATAGTGAAAGATGTCTATGCAAGAGAAGCATTAAATCTTGATATGAGACAAGTTTTAACCAGAATATATGGCATTTTTGCTTGAAAATAATTTGAAATATCCATTGATTAAGAAATTGATTATNCATGAGACAAGTTTTAACCAGAATATATGGCATTTTTGCCTGAAAATAATTTGAAATATCCATTGATTAAGAAATTGATTATCAACTTATTATTCAGCTCTATTTACCACCTAAGTTGCCATCTGCTAATTAGCACTAAACATGTTGTACACCGGGGGCTAATGAATGTCATTTGTTTGCAGATATTTGTTCATAAGCCATATTTAGCAATCAAAACAAAATTTTGGCCTGATGAGGGTACTAGAGACAAGTAATCACTAAAGTAATGGACTAGTCAGTCACCACACCAACATTGCCATTTCAAGAATCACGTGGAGAGCATGGCAAGTAGCAATCATTTGTAGTTTAAATAGTGCAATAAGCAATATATCAGGTCATACATGCTCTATCAGAAAAGTAGTGACCTGTTGAGTTTGAGCAACACTCTGTTTTTTTTTTTTTTTTTTTGTTCAGAGATGAGGATGGGGTTTGTCTTAGCATTGAAAGGGGTACACTTATGGTCTGATCACCAGTCTACAACAGAATTAACGCACATTACATAGATTGGCAAATATATTCACACCCATAATGATTTAGACTTTTCATAATTTCTAATGTAACCTGTTTGTCTCTGGGCTGCAGGGGGGGAACATTGTTCCCAGAGGAAATGTAGTCAGGCACAGACCAGGCAAACTCGGTTCAAGGACCTTTTAGCTGTTTGTTAATTACTTTGTGGTGGTGCTGCCCTAATAGACTTTTTTTCAAAATGTACTTTCACATTGCTTTCCCTGTGGTTTCATTCAGACAGAAACTTGTAGATAGATATTTTAGTGCAGTAATAAATTATTAACATGTAGCCTTGGATTCAGAAAAATTGCCAAAAAAAAAAAAAAAAACCTCAGTGATGTGTGGCGGTTGACGACTGACTGTGTCAGCTTGAAGGCTCTGCTGCCATGTGGATTAGGCTGTCTACTGAGCACACTTTGAATGCAGCTGTGTTTACGCATATCACTGCTGCCAGGAAAACATGCTGCAGCATACATACATTAGCACGTTAATGTTCATTCCCAAAATGCCCATTATTACCATTACAGTGAAAGGATAATAATGTACAATTTTATGTTTCTTAACATAAGACAAAAAGACAAATAAGAAAGCAAAATGTTTTATTATGAGAAATTAGATTTCTGATATTGCCCTCTCCAGTTCATAGTATATTAAGGCAGTATGTTATAGTACTGTATATTCAGCCACCAAATATGAAAACAGCAACCAGGTAGACTCCACAAATACTGTAAGCCAAGTAATAATTTGCTGAGGGACTGGATGCTCCAGTGGGTGTGTTGTTCCACGGTGTCTCATCAATTACATTCCCTGAGAGAAAACACCCGGCTGTTTTCTGTTTCTTCGAATGCTGGGGTTAATGGTGCTTTTCTCAAACGCCTCTGCTTGGCAATAATTGGAGCAACTTAACAATCATAAGTGCAGTCTTTGTAGTATAAGGAGCACAGGCTGAATACAGCTTTATTAACTATAAAAAGTGAACTTTTATTGATTGACCCCTTCTTCATTTCTCCTTTTATATCTCCGTAACCTCTCACTTTTATTAGCCTACAGTAGAGAACGCTACCAATCATCTGAATAGAAAGAAGTTCTACCACATTTTAGTCCCTGTCAATATGTTATTCACATCTCTAGAGGATTAAAAAGCGCAATAATTAGCAGTGAAAGAAAAACAACCTTTTATTTTAATTCTGGAAATTAGCATTAAAAAAGTATCTCAACATTTAAACATTTTGACACCCACCATGTAAATTTGTCCAGCAATGGCTTTATCAATGTAGCCCCATTTCCGAGTTGCTTACATCTGAATTTCAGTATAATCCTTGCTCAGTGGCGTGAAACTAACTCAAGGTAAACATAAGACACCCTGTAGTTTGCAGGAATTTGCTTCTTTCGGGTTTGATGCTGTTATTTTTATTAAATACTTTCAGTTCAATGAATAATATTTGAATTTCAATCATGGAATAAAAGAAGATAGGTTGTGGAAGCCAACTTGCTATATTTTGTTTGTGCTTGCTGTTTGTATGCTGTGTGGGTACTGGTTGATTTTCCTTATCCAGAAGATTAAGACAGGATTGTCAGTTTCCTTACGCTTTGTACCTAGAATATAGGCTGGCATCCACATCCATGCTTGCATCTGTCAGTCATTTATTGCATGTCTTACACTTCTGACCTTTCTTCTTACTGAAACGTGACACAGATGTTGTCTTGTCTCCTTGTCTCTGTAGTTCGTCTGACCACAGACAATTGGGTTTGGCACATGGTGGTGCATGCAGATCAGACAGTAAAGTCAGTACAGACAGGCTGCAGCGTGGCACTTCATGCTGCAGAGTCAGCCTCTCACAGCAGTCATTTTCACCATGATTTAAAGGGTTATTATGTTGCCTACAGAAAACGAGCCATCCCTGTGTGGTTTGGTGTACTGTATTTCATCAGGGGGAGCGCTGTGTGGTGAGTGATAGCATGTCAGTAGTAACTCTGATTGACAGGTCTTGAAAGCATCAACAAATATGATTTGATTTTGATAAAATCGGGTAAAGCAGGGAAAGAGAAAATCAACTCAGTCTTATCCTTCTTTATATAGAGAACAGCTGAACTAACTGCATTGACACATATTAGTGTGTGTTAGCAGAGCTTAGAGTAAGTTTTAAAATGATTTCTTTAAAACCCAATATAAAGAAAAGTGAAATAAAGGAAGAAAAAAGAAAGGTGCTAAATCTTAACAAGAGTAAGGAAGGAATTATGAATTATGAACAGCTTGGCTGTGTTTGTTGTTCTGCGTTGTTCAAACATTAAACATCAAATGTGAGTTTACAAATAATATTTCAAAATATTATACAGATTTTTACTTTTGAAAATTAGACAAAAGAATTGCAGTGCAATTCTATTAACTTACTGTGGGAGATCAATTTAACATTATTATAGGATTCCAGTTGTTTTATTACAATCTTTGAAACAGATAATATCTCGTCTGTACATCAGTATCTGTCAGTTTCTTTAACAACGTTTTTTTTTGATGAAGGAAATTGTAATCTCTGTCCATAAGAGCGTGTGGTGTTTTTGGCGCCATCGTTATTTTTCTTTAGTTCTAGGCTTCCTGTCAGGGACAATGTGTGTATCAGTTGTGATGAAACAAAGTCAAAAGCACAGAGTTTTGGTGGTGTCCTGAGATTGCACCAGCGTTAGTCATGTAGTCAAAAAGCTGTATGATGCAACACAAAGACTGTGCTGTTTGCAGCTGCTCTTCAGGACGCACAGATTCACAGCTTATCATGTCTGAAAGTGAGCGTCAGACCAGTCTGCTGCCTTTAGCCCACTTGGCAGCCTGGTGGCTGTTGCTCATCTGTCCCCTAGCCAGTGTGGGCACATCACCGATCTGGACCAGGATTAAAGGACCTAATACTAACAGCTGTGCTGAGATTAGCCATGTCAGTATTTACAGTTATTTTGTCAACCGGTGCACCACACACTCAGCTCAAATGATGAGCTGCTATATATGAATTTTTTGTCTGTTTTACTTTTTATTGAACCTTTGCTTTATATTCACACTGAAAAACACATTTATTTCTTGGGGGAAAATGAATACGGAGCACATACTCTAGCATGGTAGAGATAGGCAGGGTAGGTTTATATGAAAGAGAATGATTGCTGTGACTAATGCAGATATACAGTACTGTATGTGGATAAACAGAACTGTCAGAAGCGATGGAAGAAGTCAACTCCTTTGTTGCACATGACCTGCTGTAAAATGGTGGGTGTTGGAAAAAAAAGAGAGGAAGACTGACAAAGGATGAAGAGGGAGATGATTAATTTAAAAATGTGAATGTCTGCAGCATAAAGATGTTGATTGGTAAAGGAGTTTTTACGTGTGTGTGTGTGTGTGTGTGTGTGTGTGTGTGTGTGTGTGTGTGTGTGTGTGTGTGTGTGTGTGTGTGAGAGAGAGAGAGAGCTGTTATGTGCGATTGTATTTGCACACATACCTCCCTCTGCGTGTGTCAGTGTGCACCTTCCCCAGCAAGCGCATGAATATGCATATGTGTGTTCACACGGGGAGCAATGTTCTCTCTCAGTAGAGACTGATCACCCCATGATGGGGCGATCACTGGAAGATTGGACTGATTTTCCATACCTATCTTTCTACAGAAATGCCATATATAAAAAATTGATGCCATTTTCTGAAGTGGCACCCGTCTTTGCTTTGATAGATAGTACGTTTTAATCTGCCTAGATGCCTTATGTGATGGAAGAGGTAGAAACGGATCCTATAGAAGGTGCTGGCGAGCAAGCAGGTCAGTGACAGCCACCAACAGCTGCTCCTTTCCAGTCACTACATACAAAACTGGATCTGTGCTGGGTGGCCTTGGGCTTACCAGGGGGTGTGCATGGATGTGATTAACAGAGATTTGGGGTGAATAATCTTCTAAGCTGCTCAGTGGAGCATTGGTGTTGGGGGCTGGGGTAAAGATGGGAGGGGCTTAGGGTTACTAAAAAAATATACCTGGGTCCTCATCCTTCTGTGTGGAAAGTGGCATAGCATTTGAATGGTTGACTAGAGCCTTACCAATACATCAGCATTGGGGACAGCTGATATTAGTTTGTAAGCAATATCACATTGGTGTATACGCAGACGTGAAAGGGAATTGAAGAGCATATTTCTGAAATTTCCATTAAAAAGCAGTGACTAGTTCAACTGTAAATTGAATGTCAAAAATTTGCTACTGAGAAAATTTAAGGAATCCTTGGGATGAATACTATTTTTTAACTCTTACATTGATATTCTCACAAATCCAAAGTTGGTCCTGGTACTAGTTCATTTGTGATATATTATGGTGAATGGGTTTGGGGTAGTGTGGAGTTCTGTGAAGCTATGCATAGCCTCACCTCCAGGTCACATGAACTTTGTGTACTACACTCATATTTGATCATTTCAGTTCATTTACTCATTTAGAGATCAAAGGTCAAATCAGTGCAATCAAAGCAACAAAGCGGGACATATATTATCAGTTAATGTGGTAGCATGACATTACCATATTAATTAGTTTTCTTTTGTGTTGAATGCCAACAGTAGTGGGGGAGCAGTGCCCAGCTTCATAGCTCCGAGCAGTTATTTAAATGCATTCATACGTATCTATATGCTATCCAAACCTGCACATATTGTGGACCATCTGTACGTAGCCATGCAAAGAAGGATATACCCAGGATGTTGTGGTAAACACAGCTCAGAACCACCATCTCTGGTGGCCATCGCAAGATGTGTTTGATCCTGCTGGATCACTAAGCATCACTTTCTTCCATTAGATCCCCCACACAAGAATTGCAGCAATAATGAAATATGATACCACCTATTATAGTGCATATACATCAAACATTCCCATACATCATCATCGAATGGGCACAGAGAGAAGAGCAAAAGTGGTTGCTAAAATGATAATAAAGGTGTAGCACAAGAAATTAAGCTTTTTAATTCTTTTTAAATCACCTATTTTAAACCAAAATCCAATGTATTCCAATATGATGATGATGATGATGATGACGACTGTGAAACACAGCAGCATGCATTATTTCAATTAGAGAAGATGAGTGCATGTAAGAAAGCACTCTCTCCCTGGATGACCACTGCTTTAGTGAAACAAGGCGGATAAAAGGCTAGATTCTGATCCCTGACTCATTTTCCAGCTCATGTTGTACATCTCCGCAATATTGCTGTAAGGGTCTATGATATGCATGGTCATGGAAAAAATAAATATGATTTTTTTTTGCTCTATATATATTTGCTTTCTTCCATTTTTTTCCTCCTAGCTCTTCATATTCCTCCAGTAAGAGCCATTATCCATGTTCATGAATGAGAGGCATGTGCACCACCCAGCCCAATCAGATTCAGGAAAGATTTCTTCAAATACTGGTATAAGCAGTAGAGAACATCATAAGAAGTAATTTAGCATCCTTAACTGAGCTGATGTCATGAACAAATGTATATCCAGATTTACAGGTGCTAGTAGGCAAAATGGTAGCAACAATATACAGATTTACATAGGATAGTCTGGGAAGTGCAGCAATGTGTTCTTGTGAAGAAATGCACAGAGACAGGAGTAATTAATTATAGATGTTGAAATGTGGTCTGAGGGAATGCTGTTACAGTAACTAGAGAGATGGCAAGTGAGAAATGAGGGGAGTGGAGACATGGGGGATGGGAGAACCTTCCTTATATACCATCCACAACTTCAATTTACATTACATGACAGGAGAATGGAGGTTAATTAAACATGACAATGGTTGGGTGTTTATTGTTAACCCTTCATGGTGGCTGACTGGCTCTGAACTCAAAGGCCAAAGAATGAATAACAAATACATTGTAGTCTACCCCAAAGTGTAAATTCACATTCAAATATCTCATAGAAAGAGGAAAGGCTTGGGGTAAAATATCTCCTAGGGTTTCTGTGTGCTGCAAATTTGAGTGGAAATGGGTTTATTTTAAAGGAAACAGTAGGGGGAAAATAATATTAACAATTATACACTTTTAGCTATAGTCTTCCCCAGTTTACAGAAACAAAAACTGCTTTGAAAACAGTTAAGTTTTTGTATTGCCACAGGCCTGTTCACTTTTCAGCGTGCGTCTATTTCCAACCATCATATTGACACTAATTGGACTCGACACTAATGATGCCAAATAAGCAAAGTGAAGCGGTGCTAGGTTTTCTAACTGCCTGCTTATAATTTTGGAGACGGCCTATTCCATGGTCTATTACCATGGACCTCTTGATCTCACGCTGCTTTTGAGATGTGATGGTATGCCGGATTTCTAAAAGCAGTGGCCAGCAATAGAAATTAGAGTTGGGATTTATGTCATACAAACAATGAATTATTATGAGACTGCTTCTTTTCAAACCAATGCTTATTTTCATATTGTGCCTTAAAGCGTATTGTGTGGAGATTATAACCTGAATAAATGCCAAGAATTGAAATGTTTTCTGCGTGCTGGGTACCATGTTCTCTCTGTGAAAGTGGGCCTTGATTTACTCATGTTGTGTCCAGCTGTTATGAAGACAGAATTATACTAGATAATGCACGTCTGTGCTGGGCTCATAGCCTCAGGGGACATTGTGTAAACGCTCCTCATCTCCCTGCTGATCTTGGTTCTGACTGATTGCTGATGACTTTTTTAGGGCACAGACATGTTAAGTTGTTTATTTATTCAAAAAAATCCCCAATGCAAATAGACCCTCTCTCCACTCTAGATTTCTCCTCCTCTTGATTGTGTGTCAGCAAATCGGTCTTGGTTTCTGTTTCTTTCTCTTGAACAGGGATGATGTGTTGTAGTCATCAGCAAAGTTTGTGATATAAGAACAGGGCAGCTGTTTTTTTGTTTGTTTATGCATGTGTGTGTCTGTATGTGTCAGTATGCATTTTATGCATGTGACAGATATGGGACATCCTTGACTTGCTGTTGAGAAAGTGACACACCCCTGAAGGCTATAATGTTCAAAAAGAATCTTCAGCAAACTCCAAACCACAATTTAGCAGAACGCTGTCATATGTAATCACTTTACTGTTGTAATGCATTTTCTGACATGAGATCACCAACTTTACAATGCTGTTATAGTTATTTTAGTCTCACGATACCTGGCATCAGGCTCAAATTTAAGTCTTATATAGAAACAGAGTTGCTACAGAACAATTTGTTTAAAAGGAGGACCCACTGATCGCTGTTTAAACCTGTTATGTGGCGAGCTTTGTCTACAAGCAGCACATCATTTCCTCACCGCATCTGTGATTCCCAAATGGAAATACAGCCATCTGTTATGTGCAAGAATTCGCAAGGTGTCTTCATCTTTCCTCTCTACTCATATACAATTCTGTTTCTTTTTTGCCTCTGTGGTGTTGCTATGCTACCACAACAGTTTTCTTTTGGGTTGAGTTGTAACGTGTGAGGTTATACTATAATTCCCGTGCTGGACTACCAGCCTCCTTGCACGTACACACACACAGGCATACATAATCATGCATGAACAAACAAGCAGATCACTACAAAATAAACAAAATGCTGCATGAGTTAATTGGGTTGTGATTTTCTCACCCATCACCATCTGTCTGTCACACCTTGTTTGTTTACTATTTTGTTTTATGATGTGAATGAATGTCGTTTTCAATGAATTCACACTCTGAACTGATTCAATTAGTTCTAAATTAATAGGTCAATAATGATTAGTGAATGCATCAGCATTAGAATCTTTGCACTCTCTCCCGTCTTTCATCACAGATGCATGGAGGACAGTAGTGAAAGTTACAACTTGTCTAATTTTATAAGTGAAATTCGCTTTCTAGTGACTTTACATATGGATATGAACAACCACTTACAGACACACAAGGCTGTAATATACATTAGAAAACAAAATTACTGAAGGACTAAAATATTGAGACAATTGCTGCTTTACAAATAACGGTATAAACCTGGCTGGATTTTCCTTCATTTCAACAAACCCCAAATGGTCATGGGTGACATGAGGACTCAGAGAGGTGGTGTCATATTACTGAAAATATATCTCTCATCACACAAATATAACCTACCCTTACCACCTGGGGTCACCAGACAGTTCAATTGGAGGACACTGAGCCAGTGATTTAAAGCCATTTTTGGACATCTCACACTCATATGTGTGTCAGGCTTAGCATGACATACTCAGACTTCAATCAGTCTGGCTGTACTCGGACTCAGCTGTGTTTTAAAAGAATGCTAATGGCACTATCTTTAGCATGTTAACCTGCCTATACAGATTGAAGGTGATGTTAACAAGAATGCTATGAAACACAGCTGAGGAAATCACAATTCATTCAGTAGTTGCAGAGATTGTGTCATGAATGTGTCATAAAGTGTCTAACAAGTGGAAACTTAAAGCTGTTGGTGGGGCTGGATGAAAATCTCTACATTTTCAAAGTGTGGTTTATCACCTAATCATAGGGGATCACTCTTAAGGACACCATCAGTACCAAGTTGCCTGCAATCTATCCATCAAGTTGATATCTCTGGGTTAAAATGGACAGAGAAGCCAACATTTTTCAGCCATGCAACCAGGATGGCTAAAATACAAATATGAGATGAAGATTTTTTTTTTTTCTTATCTTGGCCTGTGTAACTAATAACACTCGGCAACATTGACTTGCATACTTAAAGACAGGCAATAAATGCATGCAAGCTTAATGGATGCACCTGACATTAAGAAGATAATAAATTCACTTCTCGATACACACGCTGTCTGTATAGACCTGGGGCAGGTTTTAAAACATCACTATCTTTGTAGGAATAACCAGCTCGCTAGAAATCCACACATTACCAAATGGAGATGATTTCTACGTCATTTGGGGAACTTGTGAACTGAACAATCCACATCGAGATCTCAAGTGTATTCATGGATTTGCTGTTGTGTTGAAATGGTGAAATTAAATCCACTGATAGAGTAGTGCTGCTGTTGAAGAGGGTCTCAAGAATTCAGGATGCCAAGATGGAATATATAAAAACACAGAACCACCACATAACCTCCCCTTCTCCTGTTAATCATATAATGAGTCCCTGTTTATTATTTGTATTCAGATACTTCCACCTTGTCACATATTTTTACCACCTATTGTGCCATGAAATGAAGCCCATTTACAAATCATTCTCCTTCTGATTTGATAAATGAAACTGCTGAACGAGTAAGTCCCCTGAATGGCTTGTTTGAATAATTGAGCAGTACTCAATCAGACAACATTAGGCAGTGGTGGCGGCCCCGCCATCTGAAATAATTACCACCCAACAACAGACTACACATGGGTGCTGCCACCACAGGGGCTCCATATTTGAGACCATTAGATGAGAACAACATCACCCCCACTCCACATCTCACATGCCTTCATGAACACCACCTACAGAAACCTGCAGAGGTCTCGTAGTGAGATCAGGAAAGGAATAGGGGGGACACCACATGGAAAGGGGTAGCCGTCATGGCAGAGGAGTAATGCATTCTGTCGGGATTGAATAAATCACAACCTCAGTTGGTACCAACAGTATGTATGTATCTGGACAAGCTCCACCCCTGTACACTTTCAAATTTGCAGTAGCCTATTACCAAGAGAGTGTCTTTTAATAAGTTATTCACTTCTCATTTATTTAGACATGTTATATTATGTACACCATCAATCAAAAAAATTGAAAACCATACACAATCATGCACTAATATTTTGGGGGTTAATGTGCAGATTGGAATTACCCCAGAGCTGAAGATAATAAGTGAGAAAAAGGCAAAAGAGAAAAATTATGAAGATAGAATTGGAAATTGACTCATATATTGATGACTCTTATCAGCACTTGTAGACAACATATTATTTTCATCTGATGTTAGCATAGAGTTTATAGATTGGGTCACAGTTGTAGCAATTAAAAAAAAAATCGAAAACAATAGCCAATCTCAGCCTTACTGTTACAGAAACTTTTCTTTAATTAGTGTTTTCACTTCATATGTTGAGATACCCAGTGCTTATTTCTCTTTGTCTTTTTTGCATTCTCTTGAGATTTTGCTTTGCTGATATAGAAGCATCTTTACTGGAACAAGTTAGTTGTATGACTGTATGAGTGGAGTGTCGCTTTTATGGAATGGGTCACTAAGTGAATACAACCATGTGACAGCAAGCCAGGCATATGTCTGTGCCAAAGCAGTGTCTGCAACTGAGACTCATTTACTCCAGCACAGACTGGGTGTGATTGACAGCCATGCCAAAGGGCCTTTGGCTCCTTCCTGATTTTCTTTTTCCACTAGAGGTGTCCTCTGGGACTTGGAATTCATGCTACAGTATATCAGCAGAACAGCTTACGACTGTAATGAGGATGAAAAGAAAACTGAAACCAAGAACGTTTATTTTAATCTATGTTCCTTGGAGTTTTACATATTATAATTTAGTTTTCGTCATGCACCATGCATTTGATTTACATTTTGATTTACATTAGACATTTTCTGGAAAACCATCAGAACATTGACAAACATTGAATTTTTTAGCTGGTCTACATAAATGTGATACAGCGAAGAGTGCTGTAAGTGTGGAGTGTAATTAGATTTAGTAGTTTGGCATGAATTAGTCATTCATTGAACCAGAATGAAAAAATCTGTATTTTTTAAAAAACTTTTTATCTTATTTTCACCATCATGATTGATGTTACACAAAGCACTTTATTATTCAAATCTGGACCACAGTAAGGCTTTTCACAAAAACATGTCATAAGCTATAAATGCAAAGAGGCTGCAATTCATTGTTGGATCCAAATCATTATGTCTATTTTTAACCATAATTCCAGTGATGCCTTGTAGTACAGTCATTCCTGTACCTACTTAAAGCGTTAGCTTTTAGAATTGATATTTGGGAT
>JANJYP010210742.1:0-14627 GCA_024605115.1 Rastrelliger brachysoma
ACACACACACACACACACACACACACACACACACGCTTGGCCCTCAGGCCTCTCGGGGTGACATCATGCCTGATCAGGATTCCTCCACACTTTAATGCATTTCTTTTCTTTACGTCTGATGTCCGCACATCATGCTTTAGTGCCTGCTCATACATACAATCCATGGCGTATGTATTCAGTGCAGTTCCATACATACAGACATCAGTGTGTACATTTCATGCATGAATGCATCAAGTATATAATATATTCATATTGTTGTGGTGAGCATGTGTGTATGCATTTGAAGAGAAGACAGGCAAAAGGCAGAGATAGAAAGAAAAAGAGAGGACGTATGCTCAGTGTGTGCATTGCATTTGTCTGTTGGGATGAGTTTAAGCAGGCAGGGGGAAGTTTCAGGATGCATATGGGGTGGGTGGGGGTGGAAAGAGGGAGTTGGGCTTTGGTCTGGAGGCTTTCTGGTAGTCCTGAATGTCTCAAGCTTTGGACCTGAGTGCCACATACCCTTGTCTGGGTAAACATCCTCACTAGTGGTGAACCTAATCCCCTTCCCGCCGAACACTGGCCCACAGACGGGGCAAGAGGAAGGAATAGACAGAGAAAGGGGAAACATGTAGAAATATAAGGTTTGCAGAGGTAAGAATAGCAGAGTAGAAAAACAGACAAACATTTATAAGTCTTGTCCCTAAAGATAGGAGAGAACATAATAGTTGCATTGTTATTTCTACTGAAGGATACTCCTGTAATATCTCACACAGATCTACTGCTCTAAATCCACTTAGGTATGCCCCAAATAGCAAATTAAAATTTTAACAATCATCCACTGTAATGGCATTTCTACCAGCGGTGCTTAGGGACAGTGTGTCAGCAGCAGTGCTTCCACAAAGATGATGGCTGTTATGTAGTCGTCTGATGAGGCTGAGCAATGAAATCAAAAGGGCGAGAGAGAAGACAGGGAGGATGTTTATTTTATTTTTTTCCATGCAAATAGCTGTCAGATCATGTAAAGAAGAGTCTCTGAGATTCTGCAGAATGGCTACAAGGAGACTCAGCATTTTAGAGTAAAGGAAAAAAATATTGTTCTGCTACAGCCGTGACTTTATGCTCTACAAAGCATGTCAGATATTTTCAGGATATAGAGCTTGGCATTTAGGAAACCCTAATATCAACAGAGGAGCAGGGAACACTAGAGTAGAGGGGCTTCTCTGAGCGTGCGTAGTACACACAATGAAATGTTGGTCCTAGTAGAGTTAAGAGAATTGAGTAACACTAGACCACATTTAGAAAATGACAATACTCCAGATAAAGCGAAGAAAACCGAAACAGAAAAAGAGAAGAGTAGCGAGGACACTGAAGAAGATTAGCTTACCTTGTGCATTCTGTGACTGGACAAAGGTCTTAATGAGTTTGTCTGTAGCTTGTGTGTAGAGGGACAGGGCGTAGTGCAGAGACTGGAGATCAGGACTCTTCTCCAAGAAAGTCTTCTTCAAACCCACACCACCAGCATGGAAATATTGCTAACATACACAAAGACAGCAAAGAGAAAACAGCTGTTCATTAATATCCCACTGAAAAACATTTCGTAAAGAAGGAATGGCTTGATGGATAAATCTAATGTTAACTTCCTGGAAATGCTTTTGTACTTAGTTGAGTAAATTCAGATGTTTGTACATTAATCTGGCTTTGCTACAAATGATTTCTGTCTTTAGTTGTAGTCGATAGCCCTGACATTAATGCATCAGAGCCCTGATGCATTAATTAAATATATAGAATTGATTTTTCTAACCTGTCTTAAATCTTCTTCATAACCTTTTTTAAATTACAGAGCTGTAAAGCCTTGAAAAAGAATACTTCAAAGTCTCTATGTGCTGCAATATATGCAATGCAATGTGAACTACAAAACCAAAGTATAAACTGTAATTTACAGCTTTCCAACAGTCAAATCTGTTCACAATCTGTTTATACAGCAGTACCTTAATGGTATCCAGGGCCAGCTCAATCACAGCACACTGCTTAGGTGTGAGTGCTTTGGCCTCCTCACGAACCATGTGCTCCTGCAGATGACAAACCAAATTAACCAGTTCACCCACTCTTTTGTGACCATCTCAAAGTTTCTGCATGATAAGACTCTCCCAGAGTCGAATAGTGCAAAAAACATATTGTACCTTCAGTTTGGACAGCTGTCCCAGCTCCTTGGCAGCGTTAAAGATGAGCTGAGTGCCCTAAAAGAGACAGAAAAGACAGGGAGCAACAGAAAGAGTCAGAAGAAAGGTAAAGAGAGGGGGCGTTGTTATTATCATGACAACACAGGGCAGCGCTAAACGGCTTAGTCACACAGAGGACAGTGACGTTTCTGACACACACTTTCATGAACAATCACTCTAACCCGCTTTACAGATGTCAAGGTACTTTTTTCCTTCAAGTGCTGTTATCACACTTATCTGTGTATTTTTCATTTCAAAACATCATACTCTGCTGTACAAATCCAAACACACACAAACACACAGTGAGACATTTCAGTACGAAGAGAGGAAAAAGTATCTCAGCTCACAGTGAGGGAAAGAAAGGTAGACATTCGTGCACTCATGAACACACACGCAAGTTGCAGCTATGCACTCACACGGTGGTGGACGCACTTATTTGCTGGAAGTCCCCTAATGCATTACTTTTGTATATGCCACTAACTGTATTTTAAAATTTGTTAAAGTGTCAGACATGAAATATGAAGTTTTTGATAAATTTAATATTCCTGTCAACATCATCACAATAACACCAGAAAATGACACAAAACACATAAATGAGTTTCTGTGCATTAGAGATTCACAGTGTTATAAAACTTACAACAGTGTTCCCTCTTAAAACTCTTGTGTCTACTCTTTAGGTTGCATTAGAAATCATTGTTAGGTAAGCAATGACTGGCAGAGACAGAGGGTCAGAGAGTACACTATGTTGAAAATAAGGTAGATAGTTGTGCCTTTAATTGCACAATCTAATGTGATGAAAGGAACAACTGTATGCCAGATTTGCTGACTCCGTGTGCAGCTGTATCTGTAATACACTGCAAACCATAAGTCAAAGTGTCAACATATGTGGCCCACAATGAAACTAAACAAGCTGCTTTTAAAATCCAAGTGAAATTCACTGATGGTTGAACCCCTTGACTTGCGGTTTGTGGTGCACATGGGCAAAAATTGTGTGCATAAAGGTATATGACCTGGTGAGGCTGGGAGTGCAGGCTGCTACTGTGCAGCTACAGCGTCTGACAGGGGCATTTTCACAGCATATAAAAAGCCTTATAGAGGAGTGTTGTGTAAAAACAAAAGTGAAAAATCAATATTTCCACTGCTTTGTTTGACTGGGGAGCTGAGGGAGAGAGACAGAGACACGGAGAGAGACAAGACACATTGATCTAAATGGGTTTAGTCCTTACATCACTGTGAGAAGCACTCTTCAGCCTCCCCTGGAAAGAGAGCATGTGGTTAATATTCAAAGCAGTGGTCAGTCCCTGCAGTCTGAGTTCATTCTCATGTGTTGCTTTGCAACATATAAGCAAAACTTGGGGACACCCATCACTGCCCGAGATATCATCTTCTTTCAATTACCTTATTTTCCAAAGCAACAATTAATATTCTGCTTTACCATACGACAACATGAAAAAATAATCAGAGTTTAACAAATGGCTGGTTGACATTGCAGAATATCAGAATGACTGGAGTTAATGGATGCTGATAAAAATTTGTTCAGAAAACTGACAGCTGCTTTCACTGCAACTGTCATTAATGGGACATTTGTCACTCATTAGTTCATGCCATTATGAAAACTTTCTTATCAGTAAAATAAAATATACCTCATTCTTTGAAATTAAAGAAATAGTTCTGTATTTTAGACTTATTTACTCTCTTGCCAAGAGTTGGATGAGGATATTTATATCACCTTTGTGTCTGTGCATTACATGCTGAACCAGAGTGGGGAGATGATTAGCTTAGCTTAGCATAAAGACTGGAAATAGGGAACAGCAGTCTTATCTGTCCAAAGTTCAACAAAACTGCCTACTATCATTCCTGAATTGTATTAAGTGGCACATTATATATTGTTTGTGTAATCTGTTTGCAAACAGAAATGTAGAAACGAGATACCTAATCTTTGGAGCGCTGGGCGCTGGCTGCATATTTTTTTTAACTTTAGAGGCAGGTAAGTGGATTCCTCTGCCTCCAGTCTGCATGCTCGGTTAAGCTAATCAGTTCCCAGCTCTGACTCTATGCCATATCTATGCCCCATAGTCTTATCTAACTCTCAGCAAGAAACCAAAAAGCTATTTCACTTTCTTTACAGGACAACTCAGGTTTAAATCATTAAAAAAAATCAATACAGGTCAAAGCTCCATGCATTAAAGCTCTATGTGATTGCTTGGACAGAAGGACACAAGTCTGTTAGTTTTGATGACATTGGACAATATAACCTTTGTAGATCATGGAAGACCAAAAACACACATTGCATTTGTTCATTATGTGTTAAAAAAAGACACACCTGTTCCTGTGTGGCACTACAATTTATACCAGTGTACTAACCAGTACATCACAGATTATGATTATAATGAGCTGAATGACTCCGCAGATGTAAAGATGAAGGTTTGGTAGTTCGTGATGTCATCACATAGAGCTTTAAGGCATTAAGAGCATTTTTGCAGAATACATTGAATGCACCTTAACTGATCAACATCAACCCAAACCAATAACCTCTTTTAATAAAAGTAACAACAGAACATGACCAAACCAAGACAGACCAACATGACAGGTCTGCAGAGAGACATACAGTACAGTACAGTGTTGTACAGTATACTGAAAGAAGACTGCAGTGTTGAAATAGATCAAATGCAAGCAACAAACCCACACTGGGGGGGAGGAGGGGCAGGACACAGTTCAAACAGGTGGGAAAGGTGTGGACAGTGGGGGGAAGGAGGAGGGGGCAGAAGGAGGGAAAAGGGGCGGGCTGGAGGTGGGGCAGGACATTGGATACCAAGCCACTGAGAGATCAGAGTCACCCCACCAGAGTCCCAGTAAAAAGGACACAATGCATGAGAAGAAACAAGGCAACACCAGGCGCAAGAAAGGAGTACCACTTCCTGTTTAAGGAAAGTGTTCAGGAAGAAGAGGGGGGAGGGTGAGGGGCATTGATTGTCAAGGGTGACCTATCAGAACCGGTCAGGAATGCACCATGCTTCTGTCTTCTCGAAAAAGAGACGGAGTTGGAGGAGAGGAAGAGAGGAAGAGAAAAGGATGAAAAGAGAGATGGGACAGATTAGAGAGACGAGGCTGTGGAGAAGGAAGAAGGGAGAAGGGGTGTGATGTGGGGTAAAAAACAGGGGAGATCGCAGCCACATATAGCAGAGACCCAACCACCGTAGACGGACAGACAGACATACACGCAGGAGTGCTGTACTTACAATCATCTGTGGAGGGAGAGCGGTGGGAGCAGGATGTAATAGTAATCACAACAACAACCAGAGAGAAGGGTCAGTCAAGCTGCAAAGAGCCCCACATCAATCAAAAACACTAGTTTGGTCCCCAGGGCTGAAGGGGCGTTGAACCAATTGACACCTATCCAGAGCCTGATCTAGAAAACTGACCCGAAGAATGACTTAAATACTGGAGAAATATTCTTACAGAAAATAAATATTTCAGTTTTTAACGGCAACTTCAAATCAGGAAAGTGCTATTCTAGAGATGAGTGCTCATTATCTTCTCGTACTTTTGTTCCTGTCTCTTTTCTCATCAGATAAACACTCAAGAGGTTTAATCAGTAGTGGTCATACTGATTAGCCCCTTGCAAAGTCAGCACAGATTAGTCCTCTCCCTCTTAACAGTGATATGAGGCTCTTTTGTTTATAACCAAACACAAATAAGAACACATATATCCAAAACAAAAGAAAACAAGAGGCTGCTTTCCATAATGTATGATGCTTTGTTTGGAGGAGGGCCAGATCCTTTTTTGGCGAAAAACATTTTTTTTCTGCAATTCTGGTTGTGAGTTACTCATAAATCAGGAATCTCCCTGAGTAATTGTTGGCTGACATACTGGAGAGCAGCCGTGAACTGGTGTTAGAATGATATGGTGCACTCCTTTTTTTTTTTCTTTAAGGGTTTCACCTTGATTGCTTGGATGAACGAAAGCAGTGGTGGGCAATGTTGAATATAATGTGTGTGGGGAGCTGAAGAGTGGATAGGATGCCATGTTGACGTGATGCAAAAGCAGTTCCATCTTCAATTATTTATAAGAAGGCCACTCGCAACATGCACACAAAATGTCTGCTGTTGTATTTCCTTTCCTTGTTCTCCACCTCCTCCTCTTTTTCTTTGATGCTGTCTTGGCACTTGGAGGTGTGTGTGTGTGTGTGTGTGTGTGTGTGTGTGTGTGTGTGTGTGTGTGTGTGTGTGTGTGTGTGTGTGTGTGNTACATATATGTGTTTATGGGCATATGTGTGCTACATGTTTTGTAATTGAAGTTTTCTGCTGTCTACCTTATGCTACAGTTATCACCACCAGAGCATATAACATAGTCCTATTTCTCTTTTTAGGCACAGCAGGCAAAATCAGCTATAACATGAGTGCCTGATTATCAACAGTGTGTGTGTTTAAATGTCTATGTGCATCTGCTTGTGTATTTGCATTTGCTCTCACCGTTTGGTCTGTGAGTGGCGGCAGCACAATGGTCTTCTCCATGGTGTTCATCACCAGCTTCCACAATTCCTTCAACACACGTTTCAGCACAGTCTTCTCACAGATCTTAGCAAATAAAGACAGACTGGCAAGAGGGGGAGGCAGAAGAAAGGAAGGAGAGATAAATGATGTGCAACAGAAGGAGGCAGACACTGTTTTGTTAAAAAAAGAAGTAATAATAAAAGAAACAAAATCATAAAAGCTCAGGTTTTGGGGGACTTCATTACTTTTCTAAGCACCAAGAGTCAAACAAGTTCATGAATGTCTTGTTTAACCTTTGCTTGTGTCTCTTTGGATTACTATTAACCTTGCATAGTGAAAATTAAATAACACATTTGTGTTACATTTCTCATCACTAATAACAGACATTTGATTACATCAAATATCGTATTCACCTCCTATTTACATTAACACACAGTCATGACAGGTGAAAATCAAGTTAATAAATGTTGAGGGCATTATGTTTTATGTATTAAACTATAATATTATAGTTTAATACATTATTGCCTAGACCTGGAATGCCTCCAAAAAACAAAGTGTCAATTTTAGACTCCACTAAAACATCACACTAACTCACTTGCTGTCCAGGAACTCCATGATAGGTTGCAGGACGTTGTCTGCATCCTGTGCCACACTGCTGGCATTCCCTACGTTTGAGGTTCCTTTCACCTGAGCCAAGATATCTCCCATCTGCTTCACATTCTCCTCAATGTGAGGCTGGAAACTAGAAAGGAAAAGTCAGAGAAGGTTTTCAATGACATCTGTACTGTCTCTCAGTCTGTCTAAGATTGAACTGTAGTGTAGAGATGTAGCTTGAAATACATCTTTGTGTGTGAATGTGCAGGTGCGTTTCTACCTGACGGCAAAGACCCTACTGAGATCGTCCATGACATTGTTGAGTTTAACTTGCAAGTCTTTCAGGATGTCGCTGGCCTCCACACATAGCTGAACACATAGAAAGAAACACACACAGAGTAGGTTGGAGGGATGGAGTAGTGAAGTTATGGAGTGATAATGACTCTGATGGACACATTTAGACTGACGAAAAAGTGACCTGGAATTATGTGACAAGAGAAAGCTAAGCTAGTGCACAATACTGACTGAAGGTTGATAATCACTCACATCTTTTCCACCCATGGCTTCGAACATCTTCTCCAGCTGAACTCTCAGCTGTTGGATGTTGTTGATCAGGATGCATGGCTGAGGACAAGATGTGTTTTTGAAACACTCAAAACTCATTAAAACATTTCCAAAGATTAAAAAAAAACATGTTCTCAAAAAACAAGACACTTTAACTCAAACCAAGTTAAAACAGTTTCAGTCACACACACTCTTAATTGAGTCCAGCTGACCCCTATGAGACACCCACACTGGTTCGTCTTTGGACACTCACCACTTTCTCCATGGTGACATAGTTAGCAAACAACTTGGAGATGATATCAGCATATGACAGAAGTACATTGCTGATGGTCTGAAAAGGGAAATGAGAGCACAACGTTGAATCTCAGTCTCACAATTATGTTGCTACCTGTATTAAAATCTGCTTTAACAGAATCCTTTGTTAATGTGTTTACTTTTGCAACAGCATGATTTGAATACAAATTACAATTTCACTAAACCTACCTTAGCAAATCGTTTCATATAGTGTCCTACAATCTGTGGATCTGGACATTCCAACTTCCTGATGATCTCGAAGCTCTGGTTGAGCTGAGAAAACACGTCCACCACCGAACAGGAAAACAGTGCGTGTTCTGATGTGACCTGGAACTGTAGGGCCGAAAAAGACGTGTGAAATAATTAAAAAATAGAGAATAAAATAAGTGTGATGCATAGGAGTAGCAGGTGTGAAACTGGGATTCAAGGGTCTAGAAAAATGAGACCTCCAGGCACCTGAGACCATACTGACTGACTATTAGACGCTATATTAAACTCAGCCTTTGATATCTTTCACCACATGTACAGAGCCCTACACTTCCTAGAGCTAAAAAGTCTTACAGCCTGTTCCACAGCCATCAAGTGACAGGTGGGAACTCTCCTGCCTGTCTTTTTGTAATTGGCTGCTGGTTAGCGCCTGGTCCCTAATTGGCTGGAGGTGAATGTGTAGGTGCTCCTCGGGGGAGTATGGGTAATGAGGTGAGGAAAGCTTTCCTGCAGCCATCACTCTGGAATAAGGCCATTAATTCACAATATCCTGCTGTCACAGAGTTATCTCCCTCCTTAAGTACGTGCATGTCTCAACTGCAGCTCTTTAAACTTCAGAAGAATCTCGTCATATCACGCGCACTTTGACTGAAACATCCTCTTAGCCCCAAACACTTTTTGCTTTGAGTCAACGTCTGCACCTCTTTGTCCGTGCCTCTATTGTTGACGAGGAGCCTTTGAAGAATGCAGGAGAGACAGGGGGACGTGTGGGAGGCAGAGCAAGAGGGAGGATAAAACTTTGGCTGATAACTTTGAGTGTGACAGAAGAAGTACAAAGGATGGATTACAGTAATTCTGCCTGAACAACAACAAGTGACTCAGCGGTTCCAGGAGAGTGAAGGGGAGATAAGAAGACCTGAAAACTTTTACCCCATCTTTCTTGTCTCTCTCCAAAGCACCATGCAGAAAGTCCCTAGAGACCTCCTCATTCTCATCTAGCCACTGGATGACAAACGGCTCAAACCACCTACGGAGAGCAGAAAACCATTTTTTAATGTTTACAGACTAGAAGTCCAAAATTACCAGAGAGGATGATTATTTTTATTCCATTACTCTTTTTTGCAGTTTTCAATAAAATGTATGTCTGAGTTTGCAAAACAAAAACAGTGATGGGTGGGTTGTAACTCACGCAGGATATTCAGGCACTCTGCTCTTGAAGAAAGGCAGGTCTTTACAGTACTCATTGTATAGCCACTTGACCTTGAAGTGCAGGTTCATGTAATCTGCACTCTTGCACAAGCGATTTTTTTCATGTTCTGAGAAAAAAAAGTGAGAGTGGACAAATGCATAATTAGTTAAAAGTCAATTTCTCCTGGGCTATTTCATCTGGGTCTACCTGCAATTACCACCGATCTATTGTACATACGCAGAGTCCTGAGACTTGCTGAAAATAATCAATAGCTTAAGTACACGTGTGTTCTGTACTAATGTAACACAACTCATAACCATTAAAAAAAAGATGATGAAAAATTCAATATGACCATTTATGCATTGCCTCATGTTTTTTTTCTTGCTGACTTTTTCAGTTTCTCATTCATCAACACAAAACTTTGTCAGTTGGAAAAAATCCTGTGATATCCACTGGCTGTGTGAATTGGCCAACACACAATCAACCATAAATCAGATCTGCTACAGGATCAATATGATACAATGCTTGGAGAGGGGCATAGTTAGCTAAGCATAGCATAAAGACTAGTAGCTGAGGGAAACAGTCTAACTCTGTTTAGGGGCTAAATAAAAATCTGCCATCATTACTTCTAAAGCTCACAGTGTATCAAATTTATTTAATCCATACAAAAGCTAAGATATAAAAATGTCATGTTGTGTTTTAGGGTGGATAATGTCCTGAACTATGATATTGATATTTATATAACACAGTTAAAAATAAAAATCTTCCAACATCGTCAGTGGATGTGGCTTATGAGCAGATGGGCAGATGATAATTAAAACACTGAAGTTCTCCTAATCTATGACTAAACCAATACAAACAGTAAAAGATGCATTCAGCCCTCTTAATATCACAATGAGTTATGTTAGACTTCTGTTAGACTGCTTTATATTGTTTTGTGTGTCTTTATGCCTTTGGTTATTTTGCAAATACTGCTTATATTGCCAAAATTCCCTTTGCAGCTTCATTTCTCCATATATACCAATGATTTGCACTCACCCTCCATTGCATACTTCATATCCTGAGCAAATAGGTTCCACATCACTTCAGCACTGATTTTACCCACATTAAGTTCCTGTGGAAATCTAGATGAAGAAGAGAAAGATTTAGAGAGGAACAATGTGTGAAACTTAGCAAGGCTAGATGTTTTATTTTAGGCATAATAAAAGAAACTTTGGGGGAAAATANCTTAGAGAGGAACAATGTGTGAAACTTAGCAAGGCTAGAAGTTTTATTTTAGGCATAATAAAAGAAACTTTGGGGGAAAATAAAGGGCAAATTAAAAATTTGAAAGTTGTACAGTGAAAAATAAAAATTATGCAGATGTAAAACACTGATGAAAAATAAACAGGATTTGATGGAGAGTTAAGGGGATACTTACTGGTTTAGGCAAGGGGTATAAGAGTTCTTGTCCTCCTCAATGATGGAGACAATAAGTGTGATGAGTTTTGACCAATAGTCCAGATTCTTGATGCTTGGTCCCTGCTCCTCTGGAGGCACTGGGCCCTGCTTGGCCTGTAAAAGCAATGTTGTGTGCCAACATAATACTTTTATTGCAAGTTCTACTAATGGATTTCCTATACTTGGTACACTAGACTGTGTTATTAATCTGACAACTCATAGATAAACAACATTTGCCTCTCAAATAGCTTTACACAGACTCCGAATGTCAACTGTCTGGACGACTTCTTTGAAATAGCTGAAGATGTGTAAGAAGAAAAAAAAACACTAAGCCAAGCACCACAGGATTTGAAAAGTGAAGAATGATCTTGCAGAGATTTCAACAAAATATAGCAACGTCCCTCAGGATGAAATGTTTTATTCAAAGGGAAATGCTTATTTGAAATTCACGAGGGAGTCTGAATGCGGCTGGTGCTTTAATGGGGACTCAAAGCATGTTCTAGAAATCCCTGCTGAAATCCAGTGTAGGAGTGATGGATGGAGGAGCCTAGCCTACCCACACACACACACACGCTTAAGTGTCATAGTGTATTTTACATATCACCAGGGACAATACATAAATCAAGCAAAGATGGTGCACTACTGTAATAACATTCAAAAAGTCTTTTGTTCGAAAGATTTTTTTTTTTTGCCAAGCAATCTGATTAATCAAAGACTAGTGAGGAAAACCTCTTCTTATAATTACAAACCATGTAGGGAACTAGAAGTGCTAAAATTATTACAAAGTCAGTGCTTTCAATAGGTTTTGGAGGGAGGCGGTCATTTAACCAGCTTATTTCTGCTGGTTTACATCATTTTTACACAATGCTTTTAAAGAAACATGGATAAAAACATTTATTGCAACAGTTCAGAATAAAGCAGTATGAAAGAGAAAGTGAAGCAAATTATACCAAAAGGAAAAATACATCCGTATATAAATGAATCCATGTTATTTAGCACTGCACAGACAAAGCAGAATAAAAAGTGAAAAATATGTCACCTCTTTTTGATTTTTATATGATTTTTTTCTTTGTTTGGTAAAAATGTATATATTATACTATATTATGTCATCATTACTACTACTGAACTTGCACTGTAAACCTTGTAAAGGACATAGAGCAAAAACTGTGTGTGACTATGGTTATGCCAAGAAAGCATGCAAATTTGAAAACCTGAAGGGGGATAAAGAATCAAACAGACATTCACTCACAGACACTGAGATTCACTGAGGCTTCTTACCGGGTCTGTCTGATACTCGCGGCTGTACAGCTCATGGCAGTTATTAAAGATGTACTCATAGGTGGAGTTGAGACAGGCTTTGACACAATCCTTCACTACTTGGCTGGCTCTGGGTGGAGACTGGAGCTCTTGGACCTGAATACACACGCAAAAAAAAAAAATGAAGAACTTGAGACTTGTTTCAAGTTCAACTTGATAACAAAGTTATTTCTGACATGTGCAATAACAGCATGTCAGTCAGAAAATTAANATAACAAAGACAAAGTAATTATGATTCTTAGAAACAAAGCTATGTTAATTCTACTTAGTTTTCTGCAATTAAAACCTCTGAAAAAATAAATTGTGGATGATTTTTTTAAACTTTTCTGACATGTGCAATAACAGCATGTCAGTCAGAAAATTAAGGATGAAAAACAAAGGAGACGGTACCTTCATTCTGAAGAAGGTTATACTGGTGAGGAGGTCCACTGTGGACTTGAGGTCCTGCAGCCTCTCAGGGCTGCTGGCTGGGAAATTGTTCTACAGTTGGACAAAACAAAAACATACATAGTGAACTACAACACATGATATAATATATACCTATAATATACACCCTTGTCCAATGTGTATTTGTGTGTCCATGGGAAAGATCCAGCATGGCCATGTAATTTCTACTGCACTGACTCCTTACAGTTGTTTGTGTGGATGTGCAGTGTTTCCTGAATGTGCCTGTGCATGTCTCAGGGAAATTGTCTTTCTTATTAACACATCAGTTTGCTTTGTTTTACTATTTCTCACAATGATGAGAAGAAAGAAAAGTGCAAGAAAGAAAACAACATAGTTGTGGTTAGTAATGAGCAGAGGTGGGTCAGTGTTGACATCATCATGTGTCATCTATTATTAATGTCTCAAACATAAAATATAAGTATGTTCTGTCTTGTGTTTTTAAGTACTTATATTTTATGTGAATGCATGTAATGCATCTATGTTTTGGAGGCACACATAANCTCAAACATAAAATATAAGTATGTTCTGTCTTGTGTTTTTAAGTACTTATATTTTATGTGAATGCATGTAATGCATCTATGTTTTGGAGGCACACATAATGCACTCTGTGGAAACAAGTTTCCCTTTAAGAGACAATAAAGCCCATTTTCTATCTACCTAAAGTAAGATAGAGAGCAGTCTTACCCTGTACATGGACAGATCAATCCTCAGGGAGTTGTGCAGCTGATCTAGAAGCTTCACAAATCGTTCTTTCTGTAGACATTACAACAACAGATACATATTAACTTACATTGTTAAACATGTGGAAGACAGAAAGCTCTGGTAGCTAAATGGCTGCAGCTATGTATAACTGCAACATCATCTGTGTCTGCTACCTCACTAACCTCTATCAAGTAAAGACAAAAATGACAAAATAATATTCAAAAAGATTTCTGAAAAAATGTAGAAAACACACTAGACTGCTTAGAGGTCATAGGAATATTCAGATAGCAGGTATGTCAGATTTGATCAAATACTGTAAATACTACTAAATGTTATTTTATTTAATAAACTCTCACCCCAAAGTTAGAAGCAGCAAAGCGGTCAGAGGCAGACACGTTGTTCGTTGCCTGGGTGGTGTGAGCATAGTAGGCATTGATGTTGGCCAGCAATGTACTCATTACTGCAGGTACACCTGGGCACATGTACTTTGACGACAGGCAGGCAAAGTGACTGTGAAAGTAAGACAGACACATATCAAACATTTATAGAGAATTGGATGCACATAACTCATAACATTTTCTGTGTGTTGTTTTAAATAAGTGATATTTTAGAGGTTTTCAGACTGGAACATACGTCATGGCTTGATAAATGGACTCCACTCCGTAACGCATGGCAAATTCATCAACAATCTCTTGCGGAGTCTCTTCAAAGTAGACTTTCCACGCATCATCCCCCTTGGCATCAGGGATCTTCACCACACCGTTATTCTGGATATCTGTCACGTAGTGGAAGAGGTTCTATCGAGAGGAAAACAAAAACAGTGAGAGTGAGGAGGAGAGATGTACAGAGAAGTCTATAGATTCAAAATAGTATTTTAGAAGTGATTAGGGATATAGTTATGGTTGTTTGAATATGTGTTCAAATATTCCTTAATTCTATCATTAAGGAAATTAGCTAATCATTCATACATCTCTCTCAGCTGTAACCAAAGTACAGTATAAAAAATGTATAAAGACAGAACAGATCATAATCTCTTGATCTGTTTATCTTTTAACAGGTGTGCAACATAAACACCCATTAAACTACATTATGACCTAACACAATGTGTTTTCTTGGCTATAAATCATAAATGCTGCTGTAAAAACATTCTGAACTGGCTACATTGTTTATGACCACTT
>JANJYP010210882.1:0-10261 GCA_024605115.1 Rastrelliger brachysoma
GATGGGGGAGGGCGGTGGGGGGAACCATGTGATGAGCGTGTGTGTGTACTGTTTCACACATACATGCGTGACTGTATATTTAACTTTCAGCTCTGGCAGCTGCAATGCTGATTAAACATCTGAGTGTGTGTGTGTGGATTAGAACACATATTCACTTTGGTCTCTCTGCTGATAACTGCTAATACAATGCTCCTCATTTAACCTCTCACCCCTTGGCTCCTGACTAATAAATCTCAGAGTGAGTGATGAATGGTCAGGCCTGTTGCATGGATGTCTGAGTGATGGATGTGGTGACCTGGGCCTTCACAGGGATTAAATCAAGTATCTGCTTCTGACCTCAATTATGAAAGTTGGTTCTGCATGTTTTTATTGGCTTTATAGAGGTTCCCTTTCTCTTTTTTGTTTGTAGTGAATCATCAGTGTCTGGCTTACTGATAGTGGATTATTTGTATCAAACACTGCATCTTTTCAACTGACAATGTTTGGCTCCATTCAACATCACGTTTATTTTGAAATAACACCATAGATATGAAGTGAAAGTGCTGACTGGGGTGTTCACATTCATTTTCTTTACTGGCCAAGTCAGTCATCAGACCTCGTCCGACTAAGCATCGGTTTCTTTTGCTGAGGACCAGACTGAAAAAGAAAAGCCCTTGAGGCAAGCAAAGCAAACTGTACAGAAGATGGGTGCAGCACAGGTCTGGCAGAGCATCACAAGGCACTGTAGACGTAGACAAATCATTTGCAGCCTAGTTCTGTTCCTTATGTGCTGTATAAAAATCTCTACAGTAGCTGAATTGCTCATGTGATGTGGGTGTAAGCACAAAAGTATTAAAGATGTGAATCAACACTTTAACCTTTTATAGTCATCACACGAAGTCTAAGCATGGAAAAATGTGTCAGTCATTGCCACATAGATTCAGTGATGATAACGCTTTCTAACTGCACAGTTCCTCTTACTCCTGATATTGCTCACTTTTGCACTGTTGTACCAAAAGTTTAAATCATTTGTTTTAAAAAGTGGAGTTCATAATTTCACACTGTCTGACTCAGTTTGTGACAAATTGGGGCTTGTTGACAGTTTGGTCAGTTTGTAAAGGACCAATTTGTTTTCTAGCCATGGTGGTTTGAGAATCCTAAATTGGGTTTTGGATACTTTTCAGTGGCACAGATGAATGTAACACATTTGTTTGGATAAGGATCTTTGGAGTATCTACTGTATAATCTACTGCCGACTCTTCGTGTAGTTACATTTGTAGAGGGTTTTTTTGTGTGGATTCTAGGAAGGCAGTAGCTTTAGGCAACAGCCACACATCCACTACTTACTCAGGAGACCGGCATTACCATAATACCTGCAGGGTTGATCAAATGCAAATAGAAGTAATAGTTCTTCTGCACTTTAATATATACAAGTGAGACAAAACTTCAGTCTATCCTAGAAGTTTTGTCTGTGCTCTGACACAGCGTGGTTTGAGTTACATGCTGACATCAGCAGGTTAAAATATTCACAATGACAGTGATGCGCATTGCATTTTGATGTTTAGGTATAATGTTTATCATGTTCACACCATGTTCATCCAACTGTATCTCTAGCATGGCCAAAAATCTGTGCTAAAGAATGGTTGACTGGCTTAAAGGGAGGAGTATTTGAAAGTATGTATGTAGATTTGTATGGCTGAAGTATTTCTTCTAGAAAGGTGTTATGTTGTATGCTGAATGCAGTGGGCAGGAAGTTGCATTTGTAAATAATCACAGGAAATTGGAAATCATATCATTCCTCTCTCTCAAGCGGTAAGCGATAACATCCGATCTTCTGGCTTCTGGTCATTCAGTATTGTTTAGATGTGTGTTAGACACACACACACACACAGACACACACACACACACACACNGATTCACAGGCAGGAGGAAGTGGATGCTCCTGTTTCCCCTGAGGCCCCTGGGCGTTTACTCTTCCTGTCCCGTGCTGACAGGGCTGGAGGTAACAGGGTGGTTGCCGTGCATTGTTGGGCGGATGAAGCACATCTCCCCTGAGGTAGCACATGTTTGGCCAACTGCTGGGAGGGCAGAGAAGGGCAGGTACAGAGGGAGAGAGAGGTTGCACAGAGGCAGGGCAAAGAGTGCATGATAGTGTGAGCAGAGTTAGAGATAGAGTGAGTTCAGGAGCGGTGAGATCTGAAGTCTTCTGTATCGACAAAAGCTACAGAGAGCAAACCAGTATATAAAATTTAGTAGTGCCTAATGCAAGATTGAATAAAAGGGAAGAAGAGAAGAAAGGAGAAGTCACAAAGTTGTAGATGACAGAGGGAGCAAAAGGGCAAAAAGAACAGAGAAAGGGAGGGGAGGCCTGATTAAAGACAGTGAAAACGGCTGAGTGAAGGAAGGAAGATGATGAGGGCTGAGTTGTTGCAGCTGTGTTGATTTAGCTTCGCACTGATCAGATTGTGTGCGTGTGTATGTGTATATGTGTGTGAGACAAAAGATTCTTCAGAACACCGCTAAGCTTGACACACCTGCACAAACCTCAACTATCACCAGATGAAAGCTGCAGTGAGTGTACATGTCTGTTTTTGAGTTAAATAAGCTCCAAAAGGTCTTCATGCTGTGACTTACCTGGAACAAATCCTGTTCTAGAAAATAAAAAAAAAACAAAGAACATTATGTGAATGCAGTATGACCACCAGGGAGCGTAGCTTTGAGCAAAGTGTGCATGTGTGTACATGCATGTGTATGTGCGTGACTGTGTGGGTATGAATAAAAGAGATTTATATCAGGGAAAAAATGGTTTGTTGCTGCTCCTAAGAATAGATTCTGTGACGAAAATGATTTTGATGCTGTATGCAAGTGTGTGTGTGCGCATGTGTGTGTGTATGTGTGTGTATCTTTTTATGTGTATTTGCCCTGGAGTGCTTTGCAGATCAAATGCACTTGCTGTTTAATTCACCATCTCAACAGGCAGCTCTTACAAAGTACATGCACGCACTAGCACATGCACATCTGCATACACTCAGATATAAACATACAGAATGAGAGATGAATATGAAGATAAAAATGAAATAAGTCGACAAATATTTGGTCTAAGTTACTGTAGATATTCTTCTGGGGATTTCCAAGTCCGTATTAAATTGTGGATGATTGTGTTTATGTTTATTTCGAAATGTAAGTGCTGTGCCGATGTTTGCCTGCTTGACAGTGCAGAATGTTTTTTTTTCTGTGTATAGCAAATATTTCCTTAGTGCTGCTGAACTGCTAATGTTTATAATACTGTGTGTTTTCCTCACAAGATGTTGTGAAATCGCATCAGAATGTCATTATATCATAACCCAGACTATTACAGTTAAATTAGTCTGTGCAGTCACTCCCATTATGTATGTATTGAGGGTGAAATAGCTGAAATCACTTTAATAATATTAATAAGAGTATTTTCTGATATTTGTACCGACAAAATATACGTATATAGAAAAATAATCAGACAGATATATAAAGGTTTTCTGTTGTTTTACAATACCAAACTACTTTTGTCACAAAGTTTGTGAGCAAAATTTTAATGAGATAGAACTTAATTCATCAGTCATGAAATTTCTGATACTCAATATGCAGAATCAATAGAAGAAGAATAATTTTATTGATTTGTCTCTGTAGGGGCCACTGGTTATGCAGCGGTAATAATAGTAATAACACAAGATCAAAATATCTAAAGCAAATGAATATAACATATTACTGCTCTCCACTGACATGACTGTGTGTGTGACTAACATGTTGACCTGACAGTAGGTCACTTGTCACAAATTGTCACATTAAATTCCAAAAAACCCTCATGTCATCATCTTAAAAAATAATCTGTGACAGGATCATGAGATATTTTCTCCATATCATACTCATATAGCATTCTACTAGGACTATAGGAATAGTAATATGAGTTATAGTATAATACCTAATATAGCAACATCTATAGTTTTTATTATATATTACTTATATCACTGTATAACCATACTGTATTTTTATCATATTTTTCATCATAATATTCTTTTCTATTTCTATTATATATGTATCATAGCATTGTAATATCACTGTGATGTGTGTATTTAATATTTGTTCAATATATATACTATATAACAACATATACTTAAATATATAATGATGTATATTTTATAGTTTGTGAGCTACAGTAACAATGAATAAACTGCACAGTCTATTTGACCCTGTTACAATATAATAATTTCCCATCTTCACAGTTACAATAGTGTTAATGTGGAAAAACTAATTTTGTAAAATGCCATTAAGGCTCCAATGAATGTCACTAAATTATAATATTGAATCTCCATCCATCTGTATGAGCCTTTATGGGTTTTCCTACTTCTGTTGGTATGCACAGTTTGGTGCAGTGATGGAGAAGATTGGACCGTGTGCCGTCATTAGCAGTCCAGAGCGAAGTTATCTGCACTGGCCAGCTCCCCTGTAGGGTTCAAGTCTTCAGTCTTTTTAGTTTGGCGTTAAATAACAGTAAAGTGAGGTCTGCCAGAACTTGACAAAGTTGTGTGGGGATGTGTGTCTTTGTCTGCTCATGTGCATGTGTCAGTTTCTCCTTTATATCTACAGACTTCCTCTCCATTCATCTGTCTTACATCTAATCTAGACATCTCTTTTCCTGCAATCACTTCTACTGCCCCATCTCCTTCTCTGCAGCTCCTATCTTCTTATCGTCTGCTGCGGCCTAAATGTTGGAACATTGTGAATCTGTGAAAGGAGAGAGAGAGAGAGAGAGAGAGAGAGAGAGAGAGAGAGAGAGAGAGANTGTGTTTCTGCATCTAACAGTGAGGATGTAAAATCTTCTCTAATCATTCTTCTTTCTCTTTTCTTATTTGTAACACATCCCCAATCACTTGTGATTGAACCCAGAGGCATCGTTTTAACAGGGAAATACATTATTGATTTAATCCATTAATTATTGCTTCAAGAAACAGAAATCTGTATGCATGACATCAAAATGCTCCAAGCTGTTAAGTCTTTCATAGTGATGATTGTCTGACATTTTCCTTTAGTGGTGTCTGTGTGTGTTTACACGTGTTTATACGTATGTGTTACAATATGTGCCACATGTGTAGCTGCTGTGGTGATCAGTGACCACAATGTAGCACCTGCTGGGTGTCTCCTGTATGTTTTTGGCCTTTTGTTAACCCCTCTTCTCCTCCAGGGTCCCCAATGATTTCAGCAACGTCGCCTGCCACTCAAGCCCAGAGTCGAGGCATCATGGGTAACGGCCCAGATTCACAGTTGAAGTGCACTTCAGTGTATAATGTGTGAATGGGAGAGAGAGTTTGCCATGCGAAGCACAGCTACACTGCACCATCCCCTGTCCGTTTAACTGTCAGCTTGGGGCAGTGATAGAATAAAATAGTCTTGAATGGACAAAAGGTCTTATCTTAGAGGAGGAAATTAAATCTTATTAAAATTTGGCTTTTGGCATTGCAGGACCCTACGTGAGATGTTTATAAATGCAAACAAATGATTATCACCTTCACAAATGTGGTTGTGTTGACAGCAGTAACTAGTTTATCTCAGCCTAAAACCTCCAATCTGAATCCTTCAACAGGCGGAAACCTCAGCTCAGAATTATGCTGTGTTCAGTGTGTGTGTAATAGCTGGAACTTCTTTGTTGTGTGCTAACAACAGGGTATAAGCTACAAAATAGATGGTGTTGAGCATTCACAGTGTGCATGAATTCAAGACTCAGTTTTTGATTAATTTATGTTCCAGTACATTTAAGATTTCCTAAGTCATTACCCTCCCAAATGGCCATCATTCCCAGAAGAGTCAGACAAACAAAACTCTTATAAACAAGTGTGTGGGGTCTGGTCTGATCCTCATATCTCTGGTTCTGTCTGTTGACTTGTCTTTGTGTGGTGCTTTGCATGCTCTCTGCAGGGGTCTGTGTGTCATCACATGGCCCCCAGTTCAATGGCGAGTTATTTATCTGTGTATTACACACACTGTCCAGGTACTACCTGCAGGTCGTTTATCCTCCATAGGTTCCTACTATCCTGATATATGGAGCTGTTACATTTCTGTATCACAACACACTGCCTGCAGAACAAACACTTGCAAAATGTGCAGCTGGTTTGTCATGGTGTGTGTCTGGTTGCGTGAAAGCGAGCGTAAGCATGTGTATATGTGTGTTTGAGTTTGTTTTTTTCCCATTCATTTATCCTATTTTAAGGCCCTTTACTCTGCTGTCCTCCTCTTAATACCACTTTTGCTCTGGTGCTTCAGGGTTTTTTGTCACCTATTATTCATTACTGTGGATAGGTGGGAGAGGTAAAAAGAGATTGAGGTGGTGTATGTGTTTAATTCTTACACTGGCTTTACTGTTTTTCTTCTTGTGCAGGAAGGAAAGCACAGTAATATTTTTGTGATTCAGATTGCGCATGTCATGTTTTTCCATGTTTTAAATGCAGACACAAAACAGAACCTTAAAATATTCAATTCATTGTTATATATGACAAAGAAAATTTGTTACATATGAGAAGCTGGAACCATAAAAAATGATTATTTGATAGTCAGAACAGTTGCTAATGAAATCAACTAATTGATTAATCGTTGCAGGTTTAAACATAATGAATAAAAGGTGATAAATACTATATAATGCTATAACTAATATGGTTGTAGTTAGATGACTTTTGATGTTTATTCGTTAGAATTGGTGTGCATGTGCATAAGGGATATTTGCTAATTATTTTGGCATTTTATGAACTTGTAATCACTGTGTTGGTGGGAGCCCTCTGTGTGCGTATGTGTGTGAGTCCCTCTCGCAGTGAGTAGGCAGCGTATTACTTGTCTTGGTGCAATGAGCCAGGCCTTGTATTAGGCAGGTTGAGCTGCAGGGGGAATTTTGTAACACTTGACCTGTTTCACTGAGTCATTTGTGTGGATGGAGAAAGGGAGGGAAAGATGAGAGAAAGAAAGCACACAAGGGAGGGAGGGAGGGAGAGAGGGAGGGAGGGAGGGAGGGAGGGAGGGAGGGAGGGAGGGAGGGTAGGGCAGTTGAGAGGAGGGCAGCACGAGTGGTTAGGGGTGATTGCAGGGACGAGTGACAATGAAAAGTGATCGAGAGAGGGAGTGAGAGAACAACAGCTGGGAGAGCCGGAGGGAGGAGAAATGATATGCTAGTGCCTTCATATTTCTTCTTTCTTACTTCCTTTTCTCTCTACTTCTCTTTCTCTCTCACCCATCCCTCGATCCCTATCCTTCATTCGGCACCCTCTCAGGCAGGCTTTGCTGAGTTACCCTGTTCCTCATTACTCACCCCTTCAACCTTAAAGGTCACAAGCACCAACCCAGAACTTTAAAATTCAACAATATCAAACTTCTTTACATAACTGTTGCTGCCTATTATTGGTGGAGCGTGCGAGTTTTTGTGTGTGCTTGTTTGTACCCCATCCCCCACCCCTGGGTCTTTGTGTGTCTCCGTACACATGTTGTTGAAAATACTTGATGCCAGCTACCCACATACATATTAATAGTGTGGCTTTTCATTTGGGGAGCACAGCTGGTGGTCTCCTGCCTTGGAGGAAGACTTTAAGTCATATATCTGCATCACTGGCTACTTATTCTGTCTCTATCCCCTCTTCCCCCTGTCCTCCCTGTGTGTGTGTGGTTTTCATTTCTATTTTATTCCTCCGAGTGGGATCGCTATGGGATAGTAGTGAGGACAATGACAGACACATTAGACTATGCTGAATGGTTGGTTCACCCCACTAACTATGAGACTGAGAGTCTACAGGAATGCTTTTTTTAAGTTAGATTTTAACATTATCACTGCTAAAGCTAATGCGAATTATGTCAATGTTTAGCTGAACTAAGTTTCCTCATCTTAGTTCAGAGTTCGAGCATGGAAACATTTGCTAATTAACATTAAACACAAAGTACTGCCAAGACCAATGAGAATGTCATTTGGTCTTAAACCTGATGATGACAGTACTTGAAATCACTTGATCACCAAAGTTGTTACAATTAATGCCTATAGGAGATATGAATGGTTTTACCAAATTTCATAGCAACACCTCCAATAGTTGTGGAGACATTTCACTCAGGACCATAAATATAAATCAGTTGGTGGCATTGGAGGAAATGTCAGGGATAATCAAAGTCATATGTATTCATCTGTGCATCCAGAAGTTGTTTGTGTATTTCAGTTTGGACCAACAGACTGACATTGGCATTCTTAGAGCTGTGCCAACAGCATGACTAAAGAAACATTTTCTTGTTTACCTCTAGTGGTATGCAGATAATTTTGATTTATTTCTTCAGGTTTAGAGATCCACAGATTTCAATAGAACTATACTCTTCACTGAATAAATAGTCGCCATGACGACAGTTCACAGTGAGGACTGTAGATTAACCTGACCTGCTTTTGGGAAAATATTGCTGTTGAATTTTTCTTTTTAATGTTTAAGTTTCCTTTAACCTGAAGTGTCATGGAGTGGTGGCCGAAGTGTGGAGATGAATATCACAAATTTTACAAACTCTCTGTGAGGTTAGTGGAACAGCATGTTTTTTCATAAGTTGGGTATAGCAAGTCTTAAATACTTAATGTCTTGTTGCTGCTGTCCCACCAGTGGGTCAGTCATTAAAAAGCTCATGCTGTGCAACCAAACAAACCTTGAACTCACAGACTATAATAACAAATTCTAGTGCAGCTCCCAAAGTCTTTAAAGTGATTCACAAGACATCAAGAGTATTTCCAGGTGATGGAATTGCAGGGCCATAGAAAACATTGGGTTTTTGAGCCTTGGGTTTGAATGTTTCAGTTGAGTATAAACTTTATATAGTTTGGAGCTAATGTATGTCGCTGTCAAAATTAAATAAGAGGATTTTTTTCATGCATCATGTATTTGGGAGAGACTAGTTCTTCTCTTTTACTTCTATCAAAAATATATCTCTGTAGGGAAAAAAGTTGATGTTCTCTCGCTTGTCTTGTTCCCCTTTTCTTCAAATCTGCTTTGATTACCCTGATGCCCCCAGTCTTCCTTGTCGCCTACTCTGCCACTCCTGCCACAATTGCATATAGTACAGTCGTAGCCTTTTGGTGCTGGTGTGACGGTTGGTGTGGCGACTGCTGGCTGCAAGCACATCCTCTGGTGACACGAGTCCCGACGTCGGTTGAAAACACAGCCTGGTGTTTGGTGACATTTACCATTTTACTGCAAAAATTATGCATCAATGTTGACATTCAGCCTTATGCATAAAATTCATGATGTATGTGGCAGTTCCTGTAGGCACTGCAGTGAAAGAGAGGCAAGGAGTTTGTCACAGCTGAGGCACGGACACACACATCCCCCTACTTACACACATAAAGCATAATGTAGCCCACACACACACAAATAAATGTCCATGTGTACAATTGTGAACAGAGATAATCAATCTTTATGAATACATTTGAAAGTTATGTATTTCGTGTTTCTTTTCATTCTGTGATTTTGTGTCCTCATTATGGATTCAGAAAGAACTCCCTTTTCTTACACACACACATACTCGCACCTCTCCCTGCGGTACTTCACTTTATTCATTCTTCGTAGATTAATTCCAGGACGACACTTTTTATGATCCCCAATTTATGTCAGCAGTCAGGCAGGCCTCCCCTCTCTGCTTTCTCTCCTCTTATCTCCTCTGCCTCATGTCTCTGCCTCCCTCTACATGTGTGCTCAATGAAACAATGGTACTTTCTAGTAACAAGCAATGAGTTTGTCAGGTTTTAAAAGGAGAGGAAGACAAATGGAGGGAGGGAATGAGAGGATGTGAAGATAATGGGTTTCTGTGGTGATTAACATTCCACAGCAGCATGTCAAAGAATGTGTGACTGTCTTATTGTGTCTTTACTGACAGCCAAATGAACGGAGGTCTCGAGACTGCTTTCGTCTGTGCCACAGAGGGTAATAAACATACCATGTCTAATCTATATCTAGGGCGCAGGGGTGTGTCTGTGCATGTCAGAGTATCTGCGCATGTATCTCTGTGTAAACTGAGTGTGACACATTCACCCTTTTCTTCTTTTGATAATAGCCCAACATTTACACAATGCAGCTGGCATAGCAATGAGTGAGTCCTTGTCCTCTCAGTCAGTGAGTCAGCCAGCAAGCTGACTAACCGGTCATTCAGTCTGTCAGTCGGGATCGCCAGGTTTCTGCCATGCTGCTGTGACACACCTGTCACCTGGAGCAAGAGAGACTCTGATCTTGTAGTGTGTGAGTGTGTGTGTGTGTGT
>JANJYP010211043.1:0-14564 GCA_024605115.1 Rastrelliger brachysoma
ATGCTTCTGTTCCTTTATTGCATGCTACAGTAGAAGTAAATACATTTTAGACACACCCCCTGCGTTACTTAAATGTAATTGTTAACTGTACTATGTATAACTTATGGCCATAATTATGCAAACATACTGTATATACATTAAGCACACAGAGGAATATACTTACGCCTTCCCACAGTGATGTTGTGCAGATTTCGCAGCGTAGCAGGAAAAGAGCTCCGTCTGCCTTAGTGTGAAACTAAAGAGAGAAAAATTGGATCTCCTCTTAAATGGGTCTCACTGTGGACCGGCACGTGCTCAGTTGTCTGCCAGAAATCCAGCAAACTAGGTCAAAGTGGGGGGCTCCCAGTAGTCAAATGAAGGTTGATAGATAGCTTTTTTCCATGGTCTGGAATGTCGTGTGAGGTTTCCATGTTTATTATGATGATATTGATCATTCTGCTGACTCGGCTGCGTTTGGCCTATACAGTAGTGCTCTACATTCCAAGCTGGAGTAAATCACTCGAGTCATCAGTCATCTGTGAGCGCTACAACTCTTTTAACAGGTTTGACATTAAATCAAGCTAATGCCTGAGCGATTTTCATCCTCTTAGAGAACTGCTCTCTCATCCAAAAGACATTATTTTCTACTTTCTTATTGTAAATGTGTAGAAACCGAATGTAAATTGGTGCTCAGGCACAGTTTGCAATGACTGAGAAATTTCCCCATGAAGTTTGCAGAAAAATTTAAAAGAAATATGTTTAGAAATATGTCACTTAACAACTGCTATCAAGGTGTCCCTCATTGCTGTCATGTAGCTGCACAATGACCACAAACAAGAGTATGTTCATGTGCATAAGAATTTAAATTAAAGGTTCCCTCTTCTTTGGAAACTTAGATTTCAGTTGACAAAACAATCTCACTTGTAGTTTGTGGACAGATGTGGGAGATGTTAATATATTCATTGGTATACTTAACCTGTTTAAGCACAATATTGGTGGGAAATTACATAAAAAGATAAGAAAATGATTGTTAATGGCATTTAAGTGTGTCTCTCCTTTCCAAACCTTTCACACAAGTAAAACAAAACCCTTAAAAATATTTTGTTTTTAATTATAATTCACTTGGCATCATAAATTGAACAATAACGCAATATAGTTTTATCACAGTCTAACAAAGTCAATACATGATCATATTAAAATCATTGCCCAGGCCTGACACTGCTATGTTTATTGACTGGCTGTAACCACTACATACGTGTGTCTCCAGGCTGGATGGCGTTGTCGTGGACTATGCGGTCACAGTAGTGGTGGATGGTGCGGGTGTGAGCACTGAACAGTTGGACTACCTGACCCTGCAGTCTAACCTGGTGGAGAATTCGTACCATGAGGCCAAAGAAATACCTACAGTGATCTACACCATCACCGAGTTTAAAAACTTTGACACTGAAGCCCTGCATAAGGAGCTGGAGGAGAGCGGTATGATGTTGTCCTGTGCACTATAACCTGCACTGTAACAGATCACACTTGCCGCCATTATTGCTATGCTTTTAACTGGCCAACCTCCAAACGTCATATCAAATAGAGATGCAGTAAACCCAACACTTAACACACGCTACACCACTCAAGAAAACATTCCATGGTTTTAATAGTCTCATCTGTTTCTTATTTGTTGGCTCTTTATGTCAAAGAAGAAAGAGACAGATTTAGCAGAAATTTTAAAAAGTGGGCCATTTTTAATGAAAAAATAACAGAGTCATCAGTTATAGGAACAGTGTTTTTACTCTGTGCTGCGGTCAAATCTTTGTCATTAAATGGTCTGCAAAACAGACATCAGCAAAAAGGACTTGATATCCACAGAGTTTTGTTTTTTTTAGTTTGACTTTCAGCCAGCAGGCTTTACAGTTAATTCAAACTGCTGATGCACACACACTGCTTGTGTCGGGAAAGCTGCGTCTTATATTTGACCAGAAATCCTCTCCAGAAAATGAAGGATGTGATGATGCCTACATTTCCTCCTCCTGTGAGATTTCTCCCTGACCATGTTTTTAAGAGAAAGTGTGTCATTAGTTTACTGTGCCAGGAAGGCCCCTCTTGAGATGGATGCCATCTCACGCTGACATTAGTTATAGGCCGGGACATGTGAAATGATGACTAAACAGTCTCATGTGGCCAACATGTGTGGCTGAGAAGTTTAAGGCACAGCTTGGCTTTGTTATTTAGCTTTGGGGGTGACGCAGTAATAGCCTTGGCCCACAGCGTCTGATGTTCTCTCCAGATTTTAGTACTGATTTGTAGCTATTTACCCCCTAAAAGTAACGTTGTCAGAAAGAAGGCTGTCACTGCTGGGAAGGTAAAATTATTCTGTAGACTCTGGCAGGCAGGATTATTTAGACTATTTGGCATGTTTGGCTTTATGTGTCACTTTGTATTAATATTTGTTTCTCCACTGGTTCCACAGTGTCTGAAATCCCTGTGTCTGTCAATACTGCAGACGGAGCCACGGTGAGTAAAAAGTTATCTCCACAACTATCTCTATTTCCTGGACATCCAGCTGTTTTGAGCTCCACAGAGCTGATATGTTACTTTTGTGTGTTGAAGCTGATGCTTCAAGCTTGAATGATGTTGTGATAACGTGTAACTGGCTTGTTAACCAGACCATACCAGTTCAGGTAGGGGATAAGCTCACCAGCAAGGATGAACTACAGCTTTGAAGATTAGTTTGGCTCTTTGCTCTAATAATCCACTACTATTCTGGGGCAAGGGTTATAGTGCACCACACCACCGCGGGTGGTATGGTGCACTGCAAGTAGAGACGCCACATGTGAGTTCATTCAGACGAGTAAAACCATCTATAGTCTGTCTTTATTTGTGCTGTCTCGTGGTTGAGTGCACTCTTTGATGGTAATCACAGTTTGGGTTGCACTAAATGTGTCTGCTGCTTCACTTTATAGCTCAGCACCCTAAGTGATTAATTTGACTCATTATGTGAATTGGGAGAGTTTGGCAAATTCCTCATCAGTAGTTGATTTATGGGCAAGGGCAAAGAGCTACTGTGCCATCGAAGCACTTTGGATTTGGAACATTTTAGATTCAGCTACAGGTTGTTAAGTGTTCAGAAGTGTGTCACAAAGACAAAAATGTAAAATTAATACATTGCTATATATGCAGCATGAATTACATTTTCATTTAAATGATTCATTAGTGAGCATTGCAAAAATAGCAATAATTTATTCCATGTCCTTATTTTGTCTTTAAAGAACAAATTAACATCATCTAAAAATCATGTTTTTGCTGACCTCCTCATTTTGCTGCACATTGTGATATCACTGCTGGTTGTGTTAGAGAACACATACACACACACACACATACACGACTCCATATTGAAGGAAAGGTTGTGCAGAAGTAGACTTGTGCTTAAAGTTTTTACTCAATGAAGCATGTCTGTAATGCAGGTCAATGTTGCTGATGAGCCACTAGAGGTCTTTATTCTGGGGGACGATACAGAGGATGTCAACAAAGATGAATTTCTGCCTGAGTTGCCTGAAAGTAACACAGCGACGACAGCAGAAAATGATGTCATTGTTCTGGAGGAGAGTGCTGTTATACCTGTTACTCCTGTCCTGACCACCGATGCACCAGAAGCTGGCAGTGAGTGTTTATCTTGAACTCATAATCACACACAGCAAACCACTTAAAGACTTCCTACTGAATTTCTCAGTTTCTGTATATCTTAGTTCACAGTTTGTTGATCTTAATTCTTGAAAAAAAAGAAAAAAAAGAAAAAAAGGTTTATCTGGTTTGTCAGGTTGTGCCAGAAGAGAGATAGCCAAACCCTATTTCCTTTGTCTTTGTGTTTTTCAGGCATTGAGGAGGAGGGTCTACTGCTGGAGGACACTCTGCAGACTGCTGCTGTAGAGATCCCCCCAGCAGAGGAGCTTCCAGCTGAGCTTCCCCCACCTGAGCTGCCAGAGGTCGTCACACTGCCTGAACCACCAGTGGAGATCGAGGCCTCTGGATCAGGTACAGGGGATTTGGATGACTTGCTCCCTCCGTCTACACCCCCAGCAGTGGAGGAAGAAACTTCTCCTGAGGAGTCAGCTTCAGAAGATGTATTGATACAAGAAGATGTCGGCATATATGCAAGTGAAATATCTGAAGAGGAAACAGAGGGGGTTGAGGTTGCAGCAGTGGAAGAGGAACATGCTGCAGCAGATGTGGAAGCTCCAGAAGAAGAGTATCTGGATGAGGTTGTAATCAGTCAGCCAGAGGAGACGGAGATATCCACAATTTCAACTGAGACCACAGAAGAAGAGGGCCCGTCTGTGGTACTCCCAACCCCAGATGCTGTAGATGTAGTGAGTGAAGCAACAGAGACTGCTAGTGAAGACTCAGTAGAAGATTCAAACCTCACAGATGCTCTACCTGCAGATGAGGAAGTTACTGCTGAACAGCCTGAGGAAGATATCAATGAAGTTTTGTCCTATCCTGAGGGTGACATTGAGGCACCGATAGAAAGCGAGGGACAAGAGGTAAATGGAGAGACTCCAACTGAAGCTCCAGCTGTAATGGAAGGGGGCCCAGAAGCTCCACAGATCTCAACTGAGGATCTTACAGAGGATGAAATCTTAATAGTCAACCAATATGAACTAGAAGCACCAGTGACAGATTCTCTAAGTCCTGTCCAGCCAACTGTCTTGTCTCCAGAGAAGGAGTCGCCTTTCACCCTTATATCTGATGTTATCCCTGTCTCTGATGAGCAACCTGACATCTTCATTCCTACACTGATAGAGGTAAAGCAAAAAAAATTAATGTTGCAGAATTTTACATTTTAAAATAGAATGATCACATAGAAGAATCACATTACCATTCCTTTTAATTTTTAAAGTCAACTTGAAATTTTAATTGTTCTCACTTTTGCGTAATGAAATATAAACTATAATTACATTGTAACTATTATGTATTATGTTTCATCACAGCAACTTTCTTTGATATACGTTGTTACTTTCCCCATTTTCAAGCCCATAGCATTTTGTATCAAACATTTGTGTCAGATATTTGTCCTTTTACAATACTGAGTCTTGGGGAGGACTCATCGTGGTTAGGTTTGTATTCCACTCATAACCTTGAAGCTTGTAGCCTAGCTAGCGAACATTACTGTAGCACTAATTCCCACTTGACATTACTCCCACTGAGGGTGATATCACTGCAGAAAAATAAATGAAACTTTTACTACTCAGTACAAGTCAAAACAAACACCGCACCAGATATGTGATAAGTTTTTTTTTATTTGTGTTCAACTGTGAATTAATAGTTATTTATAAAGCAGATGTATAAATCAAAGTTAACACTGTTGTACCCCACTATGAAGTAAAAAGTCTTAATTTCAAAACCTACCATATCTACTATTTTCATCCTCTAGATTCAGACCCCTAATGAAGGTTTGGATGATGCCTCCCTTGAAGACCAGGGCTTTGATGTTTTTCATTATGGTTATGGTTTGATTAACCACACGGAGGAGGGCAGCACTGGATTCCCTATCAGTGTGGGTCATGGCACAGACCAGGCCAGTATCGCTATGCCTGTAAATCCTGGACGAGCACTGATGGTGTTCTTCAGCTTGAGGGTGACCAACATGATCTTCTCAGATGATCTCTTTAACAAGAGTTCCCCAGAGTACAAAGCTTTGGAGCAACGCTTCCTAGAACTGGTAGGCATCTTGTATTTGACTTGCAGTTATCATTATCCCCACTGTTGTGCCTCTGGTTTTTGACATCACATGGTACATTCATCATATTTTCCCAGCTTGTGCCCTACCTGCAGTCCAACCTGAGCAACTTTCAAAACCTGGAGATACTGAATTTCAGGAACGGGAGCATTGTGGTCAATAGCCGGATGAAATTTGGCAAGCCTGTTCCTCAAGGTGTCACCACAACTGTCTATCTGATCCTGGAAGACTTCTGTAACACAGCCTACCAGACCATGAACCTGGCCATCGACAAGTACTCACTAGATGTTGAGTCAGGTAGGCACTCACTAAAGTAAAGTGATGCTTCTGTGTAGTATGCCAGATGTTTCTTAATGGGGGTAATACCATTATAGAAACTTCCTCATGTGGTCAAGCTACTGTGTGAAAAATCAGTCGGCTTGTAATCGGCTGTACATGATATCAGTGAGTCATGTTTGTGTTTACAGTCATAATCTGTTTAAGTCATAATCCTGGATACCAGCATGCATAAAGGCAGATGATCCATTAGAATGAGTGGAAGAAAGGTCTTCGTATGTGTCCAGGTTTTTGTTTAAACAACAAAACTCATATTTTTTAAAAAAATATTGCTACTAACACAGACTTTAGCGGAGGGAAACAGTTAGCGTGTCTCCCTCTACTTAACAACAGCTATGAAGCTCATCAACTTGATATATTTTGTTTGTTTAATTTGCCCAAAGAACAACTGTAAAATTAAAGACTAACTGTTTCTAGTCTTTGTGCTCAGCTAAGGTAACTTGTTACCAATTATAGCCTCATATTTTTTGGAATATTTAGGAGGAAAAATAAAAATTAAATTGATCATTGTTCATAGTTATAATATCTGCTGATTAATTTCCTGCTGTTTGACTCACAGATTGAGTAATCTAAAATTTTGTAATAAACCTTGCTTTTCTTCTAATACCACTACACATACGCACATAATAACATTTTTGTGGTTCTTAAATTTGCAGGAGACAAGGCGGATCCCTGTAAGTTCCAGGCGTGTAACGAGTATGCGGAGTGTAAGGTGAACAAGTGGTCGGGGGAGGCAGAGTGTGTCTGTAATGCTGGTTACTTCAGTGTGGATGGCCTGCCCTGTCAGAGTATTTGTGAGCTGCAGACTGACTTTTGCCTCAATGACGGCAAGTGTGACATCATCCCAGGCCAGGGAGCCATCTGCAGGTGGGTGGGGATTAGAAGAAATTATCTGCCTATGCTGTCAAGAATGTGAGTGTGTAGGTTTGCAAGGCTGGTATTACGTCTCAGAGCACTTAACAGCTTTTTTTTTCAAATTCACCTCATGAAGAGGCCGAATCATTTCTTCTTGTTGTAAATTTTAGTCTGTTTGGCTCCACTTCGATCATGTAGGGAAAAGATACAAAGCTGTCCAAAAATGTCGACCTCATGGTTTGGAGGTAAAAGTACTTCCCAGTGTGTTCTGGCCTGATAAAATATAACCATAAACAACTGAATTGAATAAATTTTTTTAATGAATTAGTTGGCTGCTAATACTAATTAACCATCTCCTAGCATTTATTGTTTGGCACTCAAACATGTGACAGTTTACTATGTTAATTTAATTGCCCCCTCTGGCATTTAATTTACTGTACATGCATCAAAGCAATGAGTACCATTTGTGGAGGAATAATTGCAAAGATGGAAACTGATTCAAATTACGATCCATTTTCCAACTCCAGGACGCATGTTATCACATTTTTGTTACGTGAAATATTGTTTTTAAACCAATTATTGAAAACCCTCTTTTTCCACACTGTCTGGTGATTATCTGAAAATGTCCAAGGATTAGCCTAATTGCAAACAATTGTAATGTGTGTTAGGGTTTCTGGTCTTCATGCATGTGTTTTGACGTCCAAACAGACATTTGAACTGGTGTTTTTTATAATGGAGCTTGAATACATGCGAGTAAGATGATGTGGCAATACTCCAGACCAGTGACAGGGACATATCCGCTGGTGCTGCTTAGAAGGTTGTACGTGGTGCACTTTCAGCAGAGTGATTATGAACAGACACTTAGAGAGATTGTTTGCTAAGGTGACCTTTGTTTCACACCCACTACGACATCATGAAACACGCAGGCAACTCCAGATGTTCTTGAATAGTTGTTTACTTCATATCGTCCAACCAGAAGTGTTGCATGGAGACAGGATACAAACATCTGAAAAGTTTAAATCCAAAATAAGGCATTAATGATTTAATGACACATACTGAAAGATATAATTACAGATGTGTTATTACTTATGACAGGACAAAAAACAGACATGGTTGTGAATGCAGTGATGCTATTTACATTTTAAAATGATTTCAGAATGTAAAAAAAAGAAAAAAGGTGAATAATGAGCTTTGAAAGATTTTGTTCTCCTGCTGTTTGAATATGTAATGAATTTATAATGCAAAACCTTCATCAGTCAATGCTGACTTTTTTTTGTGTCATTGCCCCTGAGTGAGTGATTTCATAACAGATTTCCATTGTCATTGCAGGTGTCGTGTTGGGGAGAACTGGTGGTACCGAGGAGAGCACTGTGAGGAGTACGTGTCTGAGCCACTGGTGGTTGGTATAGCAATCGCCTCTGTTGCTGGATTTCTATTGGTGGCCTCTGGTGTGATTTTCTTCCTCGCCAGGACTTTACGAGATCAGTATGACAAGGATGAGTCAGAGGACCCTATTCGGTGAGGAATTTTTATTGGAGAAATAAATGAGTTACAGTTACAGTACAGTTAAATGTGAGAGATGGAGGGCATATGTCTGCCATACTGTCATGAGGGTTTATTGTTATGAGGCATGTTTATATGTCATATACTATATATCGACCGTTCTTGCTGTGTCTCTCCATAGTTAGATTTTGTACTCTTATCAGTAAGTGACACAGCAGTGAATAATCTGTATCAACTTTTACCGATTTACGGAGCTATTCTATTTTAAATTCGAGCAGAGATGCAATTTTTTTATGAATACCAAATACATCAGGCATAAATTCAAGCATGATATGTGAATGTTTCTCTTTCATGTCAAGTCGCATCTTAAAACATGTTGCCTTCATACAGATAATTAAGACTTAAAGGTTTAATAACTCATGAATGCATTTATCTACTTAAAGCTGCTAAATTAGTCAAACAATACATGATGAATCAGCCTGTAAAATTTCTACCAGCATGCAAGAGGTGTTAACTGTTCCTGCATATAAACAAACTACACTTGATAGTGAACAGAGGTGCTTACATTTAGTGAGTTTGAAGACTTTCTCTCCTACACGTGATCTCCTGTGGATTAAAGGAGTCTGGTAACTTTCTTAAGGGGATAGAGTGAGTTGAGGCATCCCATGACTGTATCCTCTGTTAGTCAGCCAAATATTCTCTACTGCGCCACCCTTTACTCTTCTTAACTCGCTGAAGTGTGGCCACACCCTATCCCTCTGTCTGGGTGTCTCTTTCCTCCTGTCCTCCTTTGCCCTTTTCACAAAGTGTCTGTCCTCCATCCATCACCGTGTGTGTGTTTGTGTGTGTCTGGCGTGATTCCCAGCTCAGACTGTGGAGAGAAAAACTGTGTTAACCTCAGCCAATTAACCGATTGGTTATGGTGTTGAGTGATTTCCAAAAAGTCTTAAACACCTAACACAATAGGCTTTCTGATAGTCTGGAGACTGACTTAAATGGAAGGAATTATCCAAGGTTAAGAACGGTTAATCAACACTGAAGTCTTGCTCACTGTAGTTTAATCTTCCTTTTTGGACTGCTAGATGATGTGTTTATCATCCTGCAACATTTCTTTTCTGCAGGCGAGCAGAGAGTCTCCCATCTCTAGAGAGGGCAACTAAGTACAACCCAATGTATGAGAGTGAGGCCACCACAGGCTACAGCCACTACTACCGCCGCTATCCCGAGGTTCCTGTGTACAGCAGTGCCAGCGCTGAAGCCTCCACTGACTTTAGCAGCGAGGAGATAAGACACATTTATGAGAACAGCGAACTGACCAAGGAGGTATGTTTGTATGCCACTGTTCATTGGTACAGGAAACATCTTTCGCCTCATGAAGAATCCTTCTGGTTTAAAAAGAAACTCGATTAGCTTCTCCTTCCAGCAAAATCTAAGTGCCTGCTTGACATTTCTGCAATTGTTTTACACATAGTCATTCATACAGTTGCATGGCTGTTCCCACATCCAAATATTACCTGAAAAGGATTCAAATTGGAAACGGCAAACTTGTCTCTGGCTCACCAACTGGGTTTTACACTCGATACTGAGAAAGTTATTGTTTTTTGAGTGAAATGTCACATTTTCATTGAGCCTCAGCATGTTGGGTTTACTGTTTATCTGCATGTGATGTAATGTTATGTTCCCCTCTGACTGATATGTGTTTCTGCAGGAAATCCAAGACAGGATACGCATCATTGAGCTCTATGCAAAGGACAGGCAGTTTGCAGATTTTGTGCGGCATCATCAAGCGTGAGTACCTCTCCTGGTTTCCCCTTTTCAGACTGCAACGAGATAAACACATGGGCATGTGGCAGACAAACTAAGATATGAGGATAAAAGGAAATGAGTTTGCGATACATGAGGCTGGCAAAGATTGCAACAAAAAATGATTCGTTTGTCTGTGAAGAGCTGGAGGAGACAAAGAGTTAAAGTCATGCCAAACCAGTGTGGAAACAGATCGTTCCTAAATCTTCACCAGCCAGACACAGAGCTGATACAGTGAGACAGAAACCTTTATGAGACACAGACGCTCCTTTGTCTGCCAGCAGTCTGGCAGCAGCAGTGTGTGTGTGTGCATGTGTGTAAAGGTGGTAACTGCTTTTAAGTTGCATCTGGTGGGAGTTCACGGATCTGTGTGCCATTGAGATTCTTCTTGCCAGATAGAGCTGTGTTAGTTTAATGTTGTGAGTGCTTGTTTGTACATATAATAACTGATTCTCCGTAAAGCATGAAATCTAATGTGTCTGCATGTTTGTGTGTGTGCTGCAGTGTTCTGGATACCCGCAGAGAGAGCTCCTCGACATAGACACGAAACATGCAGAACACAAGGTATTTCTTCTTGTTTTAAAGAAAGTAGCAGTGCACTCTGAATTTCAATTACAACCCTCCTCAAGATCTTTAAAAGTATTTAGGGATGCATATGTATGTATATCAAAACATTTAACAGAAAAGAAAATCATAACACATATAAACATAAATTCAAAAGTTTGACTTCACATATATAATCAGTTAACTGAGATGCATTAACAATGGTGTGTTACATTTTTCATTTAATGTCTATAGAAAAAACAGGTCAAACTTTCAAGAAATTTGCTTTGTTGCCTTCTTAGACTTGGATGTGAATATTTATACTACTTTATCAATCTCCTCATCTATTCAAGGCCATTTTAGATACTTAAAAGTTAGAGCTTAGATTAGCAAAACAAAGAATAAATCAAAAACGTACAATAGATGACAATGTAGTTTGATATGTGTAATATATATTTTGTAAAAGTTGAAACTTGTCTCCTGACACACTTCTTCTGCTACACAGAACTCTGCCTCTGCATTACAAAAGCCTGGACTGCACTGTTAAAGATGGACTGTCATTTAGCACACTACTCTTAAAATCTCAATTCACACAAACTTCCTGTGTCTGCGTCTGTCCCCGCCTGTGTGGGCGGTGGTGTCCACTGTTCTTTCTTCTTCCTTGGTGCCTTCTCTTGATCAGGTGAGCTGGCTGTGACATCAGGGGATGTGTTTGCTGCTCACTTACTGGACGCCTCCCTTTAGGGAAAGACGGACCACATCCTGTTACTTGAAATGTTATTTGACACACAACAATACTGTGTAGTAGCATAGCAGTTTTGTTTCATCATATCCTACTTGTCTATTCTTAAAGGGAAGAACATAAAACTGTCAATATGTATATATTTTATTTATTAGAATGTTTACTAGTAATGATTATGTTTTAACAGCTGTCTCTACTTTTTTGGCCTCTCCAAAGCTCCAAATGAGGCATTGCTTTAAGACGGAGACAATGAGAGAGCTGCTTTTCTTTAGTCAATGGTGCTATATGGATTTAAAATATTTTTGTAATGTAGCGATCTATATTGACTCATTTTACAATGTAAAAGTGACACTAGTGGATTAACTCTGTATATTAGAGTACTTTACATTAAGGTGGCCAAATACAGTTGTAGTGTGTGTGTTGTACTGTTCAGCTCTGTAAAAGCAGCCTTTCACTGTCTGAACTACGAATGAATGCTGATTCAAGCTAGTTTTCTGCTGGCAGGGGGATTCCTCTGCCTTTTTAAGGGCTCCACCATCAGAAACTGTGGTGTTTGTTTGTAAATATATGGCATGGCAGACACAAGAGAGTGAAAAAAGTGGTGATGGAGAAAGGCACAGAGCATGAATCCGGTCCAGCTCTGAGATTTAGAAATAAGTGAAAACACGTTTCAGTGGAAAAATGCTCCAGGGTAGGCGGCCCAGGGATTTGATCAAATGGTCTGCTTTCAGATGTCGTATGTAATGCAACTGAAAGAACAGGCATAAGTAAGCTGATAAAAACATGTGCTCATTGGAAAGACAAGCTCAAGCTGCGTAGCCTGTTGAGAAAACTTTAAGGTTAGCAGCCACTCTTAAAAAGACATCCTGCCCCGTGACTACTTGTTTGGCCACCATCCTGCTCCTCTACCTGAAACCTTGTGACAGACTAATTCCAAGTGTTTTCTTTGGTATTCTCAGACATTCCTCCCTGGACTTGTTGTGCTTGACCCTTCATATCCCTTGAGTGGAGCCTCACATTTGCAACTGATTACAATCTGTAGTTTTCTATTTGTTGTCGGCCAGTGTGACTGATCAGCTCTTAGGTGATCAGAATCAGACACGTAGATCACGTCCTAGCTTCTTGTTTACATCGCACACTTCTTGTCTTTTAGAGGTCTACGCAAAGTGATCAACACCGGCGAAGCAGACTGTTGTGATGGTGTCATGCCTTTTGCGATCTGTGTATTCTGTTCTTTTTTTTTTTTACAAGCATGTATGCATTTTTGTGTGTGCATACAGTTTTTGTTAGTGTCCTCCACCTGCCATCTGGACAAACAGCCAATCATCCCATACAGTGTTCTGTCATGTAAATAACATTGATGATATTACTAACAGTTGCATTGATGTAAATCATGTGTCTCAAATGTTTCAATATATGATGAACATATACATTTTTTTTTTTTTTTTACTGATGATTGTGTCACCATTTTAACAGTGTTACCACACCGTGCAGCTGTTTAAATTACTATTAAGAAATTGTAACGTGTACCAAAATAAAGTGTTTTCTATAAAATGTAAACTCCTGTCAGATTTGCTTTCTCTCTTGGAGTCACTGACATATTGGCTTCTTCCACTTTGCTTGTTGGGCCAGGTGTATAGCTGCTCCCAGTTAATCCGAAAAGCAGATTATCCTCAGCGCAGCAGGTATGGATTAGGCTTGTCTGTGGTCATGACTGCCTCTAAGAGCGTGTACCAGTAATCGGCCTGTGTCACACATACACATGTGCCTGGAACTGGCTGTGTAATTGAATGCCCGTGCAACAGTAAAAGACGTTATGTAAACATAGCAATAGGCTGGTGAAACAATACAACTGTGAACAAGCCCAAACTGACTGTCAGTGTGTTGAAAAATTGGATCCAGCTGACCATTTTTTATGTTTTTAGTATTGTTCCAGAGTTTTGGTTTATATTTGGCATGGTTTGGTGAAGTCAGATATATGTTGGTGGCCAGTGATGGTGTCATTTAATTTAATATTATAAGATCACAATCACTGTGGTGATGAAGCATTAGGGTGTGACTGCTGTGAACAGTTAAGCTGATTATATCATTTCTAATGAAAAGACGAGTATTACATTTGAAACAAATGCAAAATATCTTGATGAGTGGTTGGATCCAGCTGTGCATTCATTTCCTTTTATCTGCCAGAAAGTCATTCACAGGAAAAGTTGTCAGAGAGCTTTAGCCTGCTGTTAGAGCTCTTATGAAAAACAGTATACAATGGCAATTACAGAAGTCCAAATAGACTTAGTTCGGATTTGGAACAGCCACTGCATAAAATGTGCTGTCAGCACAGATTACATATGAACATATAGTGTATATGATATAAACATTTATTGAATTTAACCATTTTAATAGCTAGTGTCTCCCTGCTGTGAAGAAAACTGAAGTAATGTCTTCCAGNATGTATATGATATAAACATTTATTGAATTTAACCATTTTAATAGCTGGTGTCTCCCTGCTGTGAAGAAAACTGAAGTAATGTCTTCCAGACTTCTGAGACATGCCATTGGTTCAAAATCAAGTTCATAAGCAAACAAAAAAAAAAGGTGATAAAACAATGTTAAGTATGTTTTTTGAGCTGTTAAATAAAGTCAGGGTCTCCAGGACTGCAAACAGAACATTGATTATTATAGCACAAAGAGCCTCTTTGTGCTTTCTTTCTCATTTGCATCTGTAATTTACTATATCAACACATTTTATTTTATATTGATTATAAATACTAATGGTTTTTGTAATGTTTTGAGCTTTGATTTCAAATTAAGTATTTAACTTTTTTTTGTGACTGAACCAAAAGTTCCTTCAAAGGAATTAATAATTTAATGAAGACATCTGGGGATCAGTATTCATGAGGACAGTTTTATATTCCATTTATGGGATTTTGTGGGAGTTAACCAAATGGGAAATTGCAGATCATCCAAATGTGCAAAGTTACAAAGGGATTTATATTTTTCAAAGGAAACACAGAGATATTTTTGATGCTTTTTAAAAGTGAAGCTTCTCTATCTGGTGCAACCACAAGAGGGCCATGTCTCTGT
>JANJYP010211126.1:0-11022 GCA_024605115.1 Rastrelliger brachysoma
CCTGTGGGAGAGGCAGGACTGTCAGGAGAGAAGGTGAAAATAATGAACTCTTTGTGGATTCACTGTGAGATTTTAAAATACCCCACAAGGTGACTTTGAAGACTGAATCTTGTTGTGTTTTTTCAGGGGGATCGAGGAGAGATGGGCCTTCCTGGACCACCTGGAGAAAAGGGATCAACGGTAAGATACAAGGAAGATGAAGATGCAGTAAAGAGTTAAAATTAGAGAATGGTTTATGTGTGATTTACTTGGCACAGCAGTTTGTCTTAAAGGAAATCCTAAAGAATAGTCATCTTAAACTAAACTGTGTGTGTTATTCCCATGGGAATATACTCATATCTGGGATTAGGTCAATACAGCCAGAATATGTTTAAATGGAAAAGAGGCACATGGCATTCACAGTGATTTGGCACTTTGCAGGAGACCCCTAGCTCTCAAAAACAGTTTAAATAAAGGAAGAAATAGTTCAAATTCATCACTTCTAATGATTTACATCCTGGACAGCATCTGGCAGCAAGAAGCACCAATGATACACGGCTTTACTCCAAGGATGAGGGAAAGGAATACAATGCTTCATTTTCAGATATCTATTCATGCTTGTCTTCATTTTGCAGGGCATCTGAATGCCTTCTAAGTTCATAAATTTTATGGGTTTTACTCACACACACGATTTTTCAAACAGAGCAAGTGGTTTTTTCTGTCGTGTAGTGTCTGTTTCTGATGGATCGTCCGATGTATATGACTGGCCTCAAGTGGATAAGAATTTAGTCATCATTCTTGCTGAAACAGAGAGAGGTTTCCTGCTGGCTGACACCCAGTTAGATTTCACACACACACACACACACACACACACACACACACACACACACNAGGAAGTTCTCTGTTGGCCCGTTCTCTCAGTTACAAAACAGAAACAGACCCTGGAAAAGACTGCATCACACAAAGTAAAGGGAGCTGACCAGCAGACATCTATAGCTACTAACAGGGAGCTCACACTGAAGCCATTTACGATTTATTTCTGCAGAGGCATTAGTTCAGAGCTGCCTACTGCACTATAGGTTTGCATATATATATGACAGATTTTTATTGCACACAGCTAATCTCAGTGGTCTGACTTAAGATACTCCCCATTACAGTTATGCTTTTTCAAATGGTCTGGCCAAAAAAATCAGGTCAAATAAAGGAGAAAGAAAAGCAGCCAAAGGCAGTATGTTTTCAGCTATAAAATCATCTCCTCAAGCTGTCTGTTTTTCCTTTTTCCCTATTGTCTCTTATTGTTACAGTAGATTTGCTTCCAAGTATCTAGAGCATTTCTGCAGATGCATGTTTGTACTTATGTGTATCTGAATAAAATCCACCTTTTCACCTCAAACTCAAAATATATGTATGTAATATAGTATTTAGAGTGAGTTTATGATTGTAATGTCACTCATGTAAAGCCACATAGGAAAAAGTACTTCTTTGTTACATTAATGTGAGATAAAGTATTAAAAACATTCTATCTGTGTCTGTGTAAATGTCATAGGGTCACCCAGGGACACCAGGTGAAACCGGGCCTTCAGGACCACCAGGAAGGCCAGTAAGTCATTGCTCTTTTAGTCATCATGCACTTTCTCCTCTCTTTCCACTTAATCATTGTTGCAGCTGATGTTATATAATCAGCTGTTTGGTCAACCACAGGTGCTCCATCTAGATTTAGTCATAGACTAAAGTGACAACTGTGGCTTTAAACACAGAGGAGCCTGCTGACGAATAATTGTTAAAAGGCTATAATAGAGTAACTTTGTCTTTTTATAAAAGGAATTGTAGGTGGTATCCTCTCAAAGCACATGACAGTAGTATCCACAGTCTGCAGCAAAGGTTTCTCTGAGCATAACGAGAGCCGGCAGCCTCCCGCTGAACCTCCATTACCCCCCTGTCAATCAAAAGCCAAACACCTATAACCAATTAGAAGTTGCCCCTGCCCCCCTCTCTGTCTCCTGTTGCTGTGGCCCTGCCGTGGCCAGGTTTGACAGAGTACGGTACGGCATTGGTTGAAGGTGGGGGCCACTGAGCCACCAAAACAAACATAAATATGGGGCTCTGGGGTGCAGCAGAACAGGATTCCAGAGCAGGCCCTTTAATTGGTGTGAGTGACAGATCTAACAACAAACCCCATAGTGTGTTCCCGAGGTCAGGCTGCTTCCCCCAGGGTCAACAACCAGGGGGCTCTGTGCTCTGTCAGTACAAACCTTTGTTTTATCTTTCTTTTCCTTTTTCCGTTCTCCTCCTCCATTCCTCTTATTCTCATTTTCTTTTGTTCATCAGGGCCCCCTTGGAACGTCTGGGCCAGCCGGTACCAGAGGACCCAAAGGCTTGCGGGTAAGTTTGAGCTTTCATAGTTTGCACTTTAAGTGACGACTGGTGTTTTACAGTCACTGTGTCATAGTTTTGAGTTAGGAACAGCTCAGAATCTTGGAAAAAGAGTGTACATAGGCATTGCTTTGCTGTTTCTGCATATGTGTATGAGTTGTGTGCCACTGCTGTTGTTGAGCCGTAGGAACATAATAATAAAGTAACAGAGAGCAGCCTCTGAAGTGATGTCATGTGTGTTATATGGACATGGGTGCTTGCAAAACACATTTTCAGTTCAGAGTCAAAGAATGAGTCGTGTTCATAATTTTTAAAGTCAGTGCTCATTATAACTGCTGGAAGAGCTCCAGTGACGTAAAACAAACAGCTTAAAAAAAACCTCATATAAATGGAACAATGAGCTTTGTTCATGGGTTTCAATCATTTTGGGTTAGCAGAAGAATTCAAACCCATAAGACATCACTCACAAAAACCACAATAGCTGCTTCGAGACCTTTTTAGAAGCAGCCATTTCTAAGTTTCCTGTTGTTCTGTTTAATGTGCTTAACATCAGAAAAAACTATTAGATAAGGGTAAAATTTTACAAGATTTGGACTGGCTTTTTTTCATAACATGACATTTATCATATCAGTAAAGCCCTGATTTGGGTATTTAATGTTTGAAAGCCACCAATGGACCAATATACCTGTTCTTAACATCACTGTATATTGTTGGTTCAGTGCTAATATGATCTCCATGTCAAATAAATAACAAACTCAATATGATTTTATTATGTATCAAAAACAATGCCCAGATCGTTTATTGAGAATTACACATGACAAATTGTTTCTCGTATTGTGTCATTTTCAAGATGTCGAACACGAGTTGGAACTAATAACAATAATTCTGGCTTCATCTCTTTAAGGTAGCTCACTGGAAGCTGTTAAGTGACAGGATCAATCATTGTTAAATTAGATACACCTGTTAAATTGGAAAAAGCCTGTCAACCAAACAGTAAAACAACTCAAGAGCACTCAACAAAAAGAAAAGATGTATGCATACAGGCGATGTCAGTAACCACCCTAGGATTGTCAAAGTTGATTTTTACAGTCATAATAAAAGTGATTGCATTTACAACTCCAGAGTATTCTGTGAGAAATGAAAACAAAGAGCTTTCATTTGGAATTTCGCCTGGTTAAATACGACCCATAGAAATTTTAGCTCAGATAAAAATTTGTGGAGTGCTCGACCTTTCTTGGTAAAAGTACTGTTCATAATTTGTGGGGTCTGGAATAACATACAATGAATAAATTACTGAACACTTACAGTTCATAGCTGGATTTAAAGAGAATTAAGCAGCAATGATAATAATGACTTCTGAGGATTATGATGATGATGATGACTATGGACAATGTTGTGGGCTTTCTGTGTTGGTTTTGTTTTTTTGCTTGACATTTTCAGACACATCTCAGCTTCTGCTGATGATATAGTTCCCTCTGTCCTTGATTTGCTCTCTTGGGGAGTGCAAAGTTTGGAACTGAGCTTTTTCAAAGTTTTTTAATGGATGTCTTTTATTGCTGTGGTCTATGAAATCGTTGATAAAAAAGTGGAAAGCAGGATAAAATATCATTGAGCTTCTTTGTCTGTGGCCTTCATGGGAGATGGGCTTCGCTGTGGTTGGCCTGGACACGCTTTCATGTCTCAAGCTGTGTTTTCAATTAATACTAATGTCAGCAGCTTCCACTGCCAGTAAATCTGCCTGATGCTTTATGACTTATGTTGAGTAACCCAAGCTTAGAAACCTGAGTGTAGCAACCTAGAAGACACAGAGGTGGTTCTCTCACAGACATACATTAAGACACCAACCAACACTGCCACTCTTACCAAAACAAACACAACCTCTGTCTCAAAAAGCAGTGCAACAGCTTTTGGAAAAAATAGTTCTTCATATATCCCCATTCAACAGGGCAAACAAATTTAATCTTTGTTTAATGCAATAAGTAAAAGGAAAGCTAAATTAAGAGGTCCTGAATTGTCTGTCCCAAAACATAAAAGTAAAGTCAACGTTAAGACATTCTTGTTATGAAGGAAAAGGAGGGACATAAAGACTTTTTCATTCATCACATCATGTGACAAAAATCTACATTTACTGTCCATTATGTCATGTCATTAGTCCCACTTATGTATAGGGTTATACTTGTGACCTTAGTTTAACTTTTGTTTTTTGGCATCAGTTTATCTGATCATTGGCCCATAATGTTTTCCACCTCACCCCTCACCCCTCCCTACCCCCCCCACCTAGACCCAGTCTGCCTGGAAACTATTCCAGGTCTATTATCTTTCTCACTGCCAGGCGCTTCTCAGATGCCTCCTCTGCTCTCATTAAAGCTCCCCCTGCTGGTCTTGGAACAGAAGGATTGGTTGTTGTATTCATTTGCCCTTGCACCAATATTCTTGACTCAGCTGCCCACAAAAAAGTTGGAAAAGTAAAAATCAAGCTCAGCCCTGATTTAACCCCATAAGGAGGAGGAATGCAGGAGAGTGGAGAGTAAATGGGAAAAAAAGATAAACTACAAGTGTCCTACCAGAATCTGAGCTACCGTCTGGCTAAATACCAACATGTGTTATAGCAGAGAGAGCCAAATATTTTTCTGATATAATCTTCAGACATGACCATAGGTCCAAAGTTTTATTTAATGCAGTAAATACAGTACATAACCTTGCAATCCTATACGATCTAAGATCTCACTGCCCACCTCCGATCTGTTAGATTTAAGTGTGTCTCTTTTTTGACACATATTGTCAAATATATGAACTCTAATAATCGCTTTTACATTATTGCTGGGCAATCTTGGACCTATAATTTTATCAGTAATGGCCCAGCTTGGTTTAAACATGCTGTCGTTCACCCTCAAATCAAAACACCTAACTTAGATCTGTCTATTCCTAATAATTACTAATCTTGAAGTTCTTGTTTTTAGCCAGATTTCTTTCTTTCAAAACTTCTCATTCTTGGACAAATTCAGCATAGTGGACACATATGAATCTGCATTTAGCATGCTCCACAGCACAGCATTAGTTATCCTCAGGATCAGAAATCACTTGTCTCCTTGTCTTTACATTCAAAATACTATACTATTTTAATTCTATTAGATCTTTTGGCTTCCTTTGGTGCAGTCTATTAATCCATCCTCTTGGACCTACATGTTGTTGCCATTCAAGGATAGGTCCTTAGGTGGTCTTACCTACCGCCAAGTCCTGTGGAGTACCACAAGGCTCCATATAGGGCTATTTTATTTTCCCTATATATGCTTGCTCTGCAGGTCTATTTTCAGAAAATAGTATATCTCCTACCACTGTTAATGCCAACAACACTCTAGATGTACTTCAGACTGAAACCTTGTGATGCACACTTAACTTAATCTAAATTGTACACAGGATGTGAAATCACTGATAGCAAAAATCCTCCTCCAAGTAAACCAGAATAACCAATGTCCTAATCTTTGGCCCTGCAGACAACACTGCAACTCCAATAAAAAAACCTTCAAGCCTTTGTGATTGAATGTTTAGTCCTATGCAAGAAACCTCAATGTCTTTGATTCTGACTTAAAATTTGATAAACAAATCAACTTTGTTGTCAGCTGTCAGATGGCTTCATCCCTGTTAAATCATTACATCACAATTAAAATCAATTATGTCCATTAAATATTTAGATACTAGTTAATGCTTTGATTTCCTTTCACCTTGACTACTGCAGTTCTCTCTATGTAGAGATTAGATGGTCAGCCCTGTCAAAATACAGCCATGAGACTCCTCACTGATTCCAAGAAGAGAGCGTGCATCTCCCCTGTCCTGGCCTCTACTCACTGGTTGCCACTGAAGTTCAAAATTGACTGTTTGATAATTAGAGTGTTTTATTAGTTTTTTAAGTACTGCATGGACTGGCACCAAGTTACATCTCTGAACTGATCATGCACTGCTGACCAATCACTATTCTTCATTTCTCACACCCAGATACAAACTGCAGGCGATGAAGCATTTTCAGTTGTTGGTCATAAACTATGGAATGGTTTGCCACTAATAATTGGGTATCTTGATATCTTTAAAACCTGTCTTAAGACAAATATATTTTCTTTAGCCTCTTAAATGTGATCATGAAGACATGGCTAACCACAGTCTGGCTTTTATGTGTTTGTATTTTATTTATGTTGTTTGTATTGTGATTTTATCAAGATGTTCTGCGCTTTCATTAATTTTCTTACATCCTCTTGTTTAGGTCTATGTTTTTATTTTTATCCTTCCTGTGTTTATAGTTGACCATTTCTTTGTTTTTGTTTGACTGTGATCGTCAATCAAATAATCCTATAATTTAATCTCCCCATAAAACACTTTGGTCAAGCATTGTTTGTTGTTTTTTTAAAGGGGCTCTATAAGTAATATGACTTCATTACATTGCCTTGGCCCACTAACACATCTTGTGCAAAAAGAGACTGTATACCACTAAAAACTTTCACACAGCTTTTTAGATGTAAACTACTTGGCTTGAGGCATTGAGCCTTAATGTTGACAACAACATAACATCTGGCCTTATTCTCAGAAACATGGCGCTGAACTGTTTTCAACCATGGGAACATTGTGGAATAAACGACAAGATGAGACTATATGTTGGCATGAAACCAGTATGAAAGCTTGTCTCACTCTTCTCTCTCTATTCTGTCTTCCCCAAATTGAAGATTAAGTTCAAACATTGTTTATTTTCATGTAAAAAGCATATTTGAACCCATGGACTCAAACTTGTGGATGTTAGCCATGAGGAACCACCATCCGATTTCTATCTAATAACTTTTCATTACATCTGACCTACAAATGTTTTCCATATTAGGGAGCATATTAATTTTATCATCCCTCTCTCTCTCTCTCTCTCTCTCTCTCAGCAGCTGGTGGTTATCATTAAGCTAGTTTAAATAGATCTGTCTGATTGTTTTGAGTTCATGCCCCTGTTGTCCCTTTGTTTAAAAAGGACCAGACACTTATGTCACACATTAATGTAACGCAATCTAATTAATTCACAAGCATAATATTTGACTGTTTACTGTGCTCCAATGCAGTGAAATATTTTCCCTACACACAGGCTAATCAGGCTATGTAAACGCAAGCAGTGGGTAGCAGGTACCCCAGACAGGAATGTTAATGAGCGCTGCTCATCCAGCTCTATGTATAATAGGCTTATAGCACTTCAGCTAACGGCGTTCTCCACAAGCCAAACTCCTACTGTGCCTGATCATCAACCACTCATACAACAAGGATGCCTGTGTGGCTGTGTCATGTTATATCTGCTTATCATTAATGATATTGAAAAAAAACACTGTTTACCGCTTGTTATTCATTCAATCATATACTCTCAGGATTTCACAGTATATACGTATATATAAAGTGTCAGCAATTCTCAGCCATTGTGGATTTTTACTGTGTCAGTATGTCAGGCATCGTCTGCAGTTCAGTTGAGAAACATGTCTGGGTGCAGGTGCAGAGCAGATGGATTGCATTGGTCCCATTTATTATCACTGTTCACTGGACTAGCAGGCCTTTAAGTACTTTAGATTGATTATGTTTGACAGTTGCACCAATGTAATCTAAACAGTGAGACTATTCTGACATTGTGTGTGTGTTTAAGAGTGAACAGTATGTATATGTGCATGTGACCACACTTTGTGTCCTGACACTAGCCTTACAATAATGCAACATCTATAACTTCCTAGGTATGAGTGATATGTGTGACGCCCTGTGGAAATGACAGTAGCTATTTCTATGGTGTCGCACCACCATATGCACACATGCTTACATCCACTTCTACACACACGCACACAGTAATACCTAACTTATATATATAATTTTTATTTTATTTTATTTTTTTTTTACCCTGAAAAGTGTCACTTGTAGAGTCAGGAACCCTCACACTGCCTCTGACATGGAGTTTACTGGTGTCACACTACACAAAGATTGTTTATTTACAGTATGTTGTGGCTGTCTGACTGTGTTACAGTGACCTCTGTTGGTGAAGTGACAATTGTCTTGTGTTTCAGGGAGCGATAGGGCCTGATGGTCCAACAGGAGAGATGGGGATAGAGGGCAAGGCGGTAAGGATGTTGACCAGTCATTTCATATAATATATAAAAAAACTGGTAGCAATACACAACTGTGCATTTCACAAGAGTAATGACCATAAAATGGCATATAATAGCACAAAATGTTTCCTCCAAGAAGGAAAATGGATCTAATGTACCAAAAATAGCTAGTGGCAAATCTACTGCATCAATTTCCATCCACTCACGAGGCAGGAAATATACAGTAAAGTGACACATCTCAACACACGGCTATCTCTCATCCTTCTCTCTCTCTCCACAGGGTTTTGATGGTCCTCCAGGAAAAATAGGTTTCCCTGGACCGCAGGTAATACACTGGGTTACTTTTCTACTTTTCCATTCCTCCCCCTCTCATATATTTTTGGTGCTTATGTTCCTCTGGAGGGGGTTAGCTATCAGCATGATTTAAAAGACCTGCATGATACCAGCAGTGTGGAGGCACACAGTCAGAAACAACATATTACTTTGGAGGAGATAAGTGTCCTTGGGAGGTTTCTATAGACTGTGGGCCAGATTTATATGCATGAAAGTTGAGTGCAATCTTTTTTTTTGCATTGCTCTCTGGTGAGTTTTGAAAATTTTTGATATTAATGACCTTTAATTACATGCAGAATATGTCTGAATCAAGGAAGAAACGCCCCACTGTGTTCTGTGCTAGTTCTCCAGATCTAAATTATCCTGTCTTATTCTTCTTTTTCTTGTGTCGCTGCAGGGGAAGATTGGCGAGCCTGGGGAAACTGGGCCTAAAGGTTTTCCTGTGAGTCTTTAAATTACATGACTCCTACATTGTCAAAAAATGATGAAAGAGAAACATTTGTGTTTAAGTGCTCGCCGTAATCAGCCTGTTATAATTTAGATATAATTGACCAATTGTATATTATATTGGTGATGTCTGCTATCTGTTGTACATGTATTCTGAACTCACCGATCCATCTGTCTCCAGGGTATCCAAGGACCCTCAGGACCTCCAGGGGACAAGGGAATAGCGGGCGAGCCAGTACGACCCTCCACTCAGCTCTCATGCATTCATATTTTTCTCACCTATTTCCTGATCTTCCCTATATCTCCTTCTATTTCTCTCCTTTTATCTTTGCTGTCGAAGCCCCAAACAGTAATCTTACTCAGACTTATCAAACATTTCCTCTCCCGTTTTCATAAATATACTCACTAGTTTCATTCAGATTTTCTTTGGCAACAAACAGCAGCCTAGACCGCTCTGCCCAGCTTCAAAATATCCCCGCCAGGAGGTAGTTTATAAGACATATTTTAGTGCTTATTAAAATTCATATTCCGCTGTATTAAATGTTTCCTGCAGAGTAGCCAGAGAATTGTCTCATCCTTTACACATCTGTCCTGTAATGACAGGAGAGTGAAAAGCAAACTGCAGCTGTTGGCTAGTTGTGTTACCGATTACCGAACGAACAGATTGATTTTTGAGGAGAAACAAATTATTTAAAGAGATCGAACATGTCTGAACTCACTAGGAAAGAGACGTGATTATTGCCATAACTGATCAAATTGTGTCACTGTAAACTATGTGCTATCCCATTTGTGCTTTTTGTTTTATGAGCAATGGGAGAAGAAGTATAGATAGAAAGAGGAATAAAACATGTGTCAGTTTACATTCACGCTGATTTAAGCTCAGAAATATTAAAGACAATCACCCACAACCTCTTATCATTATTTGGCATTCTCCTGTTAGCTATTACATAAATAATGGATCCTATTCATTACTACCCCAAGGGGACACTTAAAAAATTGAATGTGCTTCATACAGGTTATATATATTATGTTTTTTGGTATTTCTAACATATAAGAGAATGAATTTAAGACAGTAAATGCCAAGCAATACTGAAATATGCTGAGATTACAGATTTAGTTTAGTTTGTAGCACTGTAATTAGCATTTTGAATAGAATGATCAATCAATTATGCATGTAATACAGTTGTAGTGCATTGTTAACAGTTTACTTGACAACAGCTTAGTGGGGCTACTGTGGTAACCTGGAAACTAAGATTTAATCATAGATCTTAGTCAAAGTGTTTCCCAGCAGCCTTCCATGAATATGAATCACCCGTTATATTTCTGTATATTCATCTATTATTAATTTACCCCCTCCTAATCATTCTCCATTGATCTCCATCCATCTCTTGTTCTGCACAGCTGCTTCCACTGATGCAATTCTGATCCCTGCTGTTAAGTTTCTTTGGCAGCAATATGAATAAAAGACCACACAGTTGACTTCAGTTATACCATGACTATTGTTTGGACTGGGCGCAAGTCAACTAGGGAGCAACCTTTATTCAAGCTGAAAGTTTTGACAGGAGTGTGTCACTGTTTTAGAAGTATAATTAGTTACGCAGTCATACTATGCACCTACAATTTATCAACAATCAACATTAGCCAGAATTTCCCATTTTTGTACTTTTTAAACAAAATCTGATGATAATTATCATAAATAATCTCTGATTAGTTTTTAGATTTGGTTAAGATCAAATATTTTGTGTTGTCTACTATAGGGACCACCCGGGCCACCAGGGACTATTGG